>JAWNNJ010001865.1:0-21588 GCA_035045125.1 Hypselothyrea guttata
AAACATGAGTCTATTTGTTTCAAAAAACACTCTTTCGGCATTCCCTGCTGATAAGCCGGAACCATTTGTCGTGCTCTATCAGTTCGACGGAGCGTTATAGTCCAGCAGTTGCCGATTGAAAGCTGAGCTGAGCAGACGTGCCCATTCGAAGTGACCCCGACAGGGCAGACAGATCTTTGGACTATCTTTGAAATACTTAGTATACTCAATTGGATTTTCATCAGTTGAAAACATGCAACGCCTGCTGAAAAAACGCAGCTGCAGCCTTGTGCTGAGCATACACCAGCGTTACCTGGCCACCACACCTGTCGAGGATGTGCTCTTTCCCACCAAATCGGATTTCCCCAGTCGCCATATTGGTCCGCGTAAAACGGATGTGGTTGCCATGCTGGATACCCTGGGCTTTAAGGTAAACTGTCCGAACTTCAACTTGAACTTGCGATGATTTTAACCACATGTCCGCATGTCTTAAACCTCAGTCATTGGCGGAGCTGACCGAGAAGGCTGTGCCCAAGAGCATACAATTGAAGCGGGAACTCGATTTAGACAAGCCACTGAGTAAGTACAAAAATAGACCCCCCCTGGCGTGTTTTGACGACACTGATAACAGTTAGCTGATAAGTCTGGGTCAAGAGGTTACTCACGCTTATCAAGGCACGCTGCTTTGCACTGCGGCTCATTTTAGGGAAGCAGGTGGCAATAAACAATTTTCGCGTCTCTTTGCTGACATAACTTGGAATGTCATTCGATTATCCATATTTTTGTTTTTAATTTAAAGTACCCTATCTCAACTTAAAGTTGAGCTGAAATAGTAGCAGTCTCGAGCTAAAAACAAAATAATATTATACGATTTTCTTATAATGCATTTCAGTTAATTTATGAATACAGTCTGAAATTTGAAATAAAAATACTCAATGTTGCTGGAATAAAATTGAACTATAAATAAATAAAATAAATATATAAATGAAAAATATAAATACATATTGTAAATAAGTAAATAAATTAATAAATAACAAATACAAATAGATTAATAAACTAAAAATGATAGAAAGTTAAATAAAATATTAAAAATATATAAAATAAACAAAAGAATTTAAATAAATAATTAAATTACATAATATTGAAATAAAATAAATACATGAACAACTGTATTTATTTTTATACTTTTCAATGTTTCCAATGCTTTCCCACGTGTTTGAGCTATTGGTGCCACTGTGCGTTGTCGTTATATTATATTATCCTCTCCCCGATTGCAGATGAGCACGAGCTGATACGCCGCATACGTGATATTTCGCTGAAGAATCAGCTGTGGCGCTCCTACATTGGCATGGGCTACCACAACTGCCACGTGCCCCATACGATAGTACGGAATATATTCGAGAATCCTGGCTGGACCACTCAATACACACCCTACCAGCCGGAGATAGCGCAGGGTCGACTGGAGTCGCTGCTCAACTATCAGACCTTGGTCTCGGAGCTCACGGGCTTGGATGTGGCCAATGCCTCGCTGCTGGACGAGGGCACGGCAGCTGCGGAGGCCATGTGCCTGGCCACCAGGCACAATAAGCGCACCAAGCTCTACCTGTCCAACAAGGTGCATCCGCAGACCCTGTCCGTGGTGCGTACACGTGCCGAGGCGCTGGAGCTGGAGATCGTGGAGGGTCCCATCGATCAGGCGGATCTGCCCAGCCGAGAGCTGGCGGGCATTCTGCTGCAGTATCCGGATACGTATGGCGACGTCAAGGATTTCGAGAGCATCGCTGCGCTGGCACGAAAGAATGGCGTAAGCGTGAAATTAATATCAAAAGTGACCCTTTAGACCCTTTATAAAATTACAAAAGGGTATATTTAGTTAGTGCATATGAAAGAAGTGTGTATCACCCAGAAGAAAGCCTGACAGACCCCTCTAATTCAGGACGACGAGATGAGTTGATATAGGCATGTCCGTCTGTTTGTTGTCCATTTGAAAATTTAGATCTCAACAATTATACGAGCTGGAGATACCATTTGCGATATATAGGTTCTTCAATGCTGTACGCAGATCAAGTTTGTTTTAGGTTTTTGATAACTACCGTTCTTGCCGCGCAAATCGCAAAAAAACCAGATGCCCCATCAGTCTCGAAAACTATAAGCGCTTGTTATTTGGAATGTACGTAGTCTATCTAGGATCTAATAAGAAATAGCGAAGATATGCAACAGACAATTTTTTTATAAATGTAAGTGCCACTTCAGTCATAGTTTCTAAGTTACAGACTTGTCATTTGGCACGTAAGTAGCCTATGGCAATTTCAATCGATGCTTTACGACCGGATAAGAAACAGCGAAGATACGCAACAGACAGTTTGCTCGACCGGGTAGAGATGAGTAGAGTTTTTTAGACCCTGTACTTTAAAAAAGTAAAAGGGTCTTTTAATTAGTGCAACTGACAGATGTATGTAACAGGCAGAAGGAAGCGTGGTAGACCCCACAAAGTATATATATTCTGACTCAGGACGACGAGCTGAGTTGATATAGCCATGTCCGTCCGTCTGTCTGTCCGTCTGTCCGTCTGTCTGTCTGTCCGTATGAACACCTAGATCTCAGCAACTATAAGAGCTAAAGACACCAACTTTCCGGATTTAGGTAGTCAGCTAATGCAAGCAGATCAAGTTTGTTTCAAACTTTTGATATCTCGCCTCCTTCATCCGCGAATCATCAAAAATCTACACATACCTCAAAAATCTCGAAAACTATAAACGCCACAGCAGCCACAATAATTGCGCTACAGACTTGTAATTTGGCATGTACGTAGTCTATGGTATTCTCCACCGATGCTAATAGTTTATTTATGATTTTAATTGGAAATAGCGAAGATATGCAAGAGACAATTTTTTTCAAAATGCATGTATGTGCCACTGCAGCCACAATAATAAAGCTACAGACTTGTGATTTGAAATGTACGTAGACTATTGAATTATCCATCGATGCTGTGAATTACATTACAATCGGAGAAGAAACAGCGAAGTTATGCAGCAGTAAATTGTTTTATTAATATATATAAGCGCCACTATAGCCACAGTTTAAAAGCTATAGACTTGGGATTTGGCATGTACGCAGCCTATGGCATTATCCATCGATGCTGAGAATTACATTACAAACGGAAAAGAAACAGAGAAGGTAGATAAGACAAAGAAGCCACCTAGATCTTGCAGACTATAAGAGCTAGAGATATCATTTTTTGGTATTTAGGTTTATCTATGCAGCCATCAGATAAAGTTAGTTTGGGTTTTTGGATAACTCCGCTCATTCCTCCGCTAACCGAAAAACAAATTTAGCAACAGTTTGCAATTTAAAAGCTTCAGTTTTAAAGCTAAAGATTTGGGATGTGGCATGTACGTAGTCTATGACAATACCCATCGATGCTGTGAATAACATTACGATCGAATAAGAAACAGCGAAGAAAACAGAAAGTACAGGGTCTCCTACAGTCGGTTGCGTCCGACTGTAGCTCCGTCCTTACTGGTTTTTAAATACTCAGTGATTATGAATGCACAAAGTACAGGATCTCCTACTATCGTTTACGTCCGACTGTAAACTTTCGCCCGACTGATCCGCTCCTTCCTTACTAACTACATATTACTTATATCACTTCTCTTAGACGCTGGTGGTGGTGGCCACGGATCTACTCTCGCTTACCCTGCTGCGTCCGCCAGCTGAGTTTGGCGCCGACATTGCCGTGGGCACGTCCCAACGCCTTGGCGTGCCCCTGGGCTATGGAGGTCCCCATGCGGGCTTCTTTGCCTGCAAGCAGAACTTGGTACGCCTGATGCCGGGTCGCATGATCGGCGTGACCCGGGACATGGACGGCAACGACGCCTATCGCCTGGCACTGCAGACACGGGAGCAGCATATACGGCGCGACAAGGCCACCAGCAACATCTGCACCGCCCAGGCGCTGTTGGCCAACATGTCGGCCATGTACGCCATCTACCATGGCCCGGAAGGCCTCAAGGCCATCGCCAATCGCATACATCACTTTGCGCTGACGCTGCAGACGGGGCTGCAGGAGGCGGGGCACGAGGTGGTCAACAGGAACTTCTTTGACACGCTGCACGTGAAACTCTCGGCGAATCTGTCGCTGGAGGATCTCAAGGAGCGCACCGTCCACAAGCGCATCAATCTGCGCTACTTAGACGACGGTACAGTGGGCATCGCGCTGGATGAGACAGTCAGCGTGCAGGATATCAACGATTTGCTGTGGATCTTCAACGCGCAGGCGACAGTGGAGCAGCTGTTGGCACGCAAGGACGTGCTGAAGAACTCCATTGAGAACTCCAAATTCCTGCGCACCTCTCCCTTCCTGCAGCATCCCATATTCAACAGCTACCACAGGTAATCCTCGCCAGGCTTCAAGTTTCTGCTACTACTCATCTGCATTTTATTAAAAAAGTACAAAAGGGTCTATTAAGTTAGAGCAAATGGGAAATGTGTCTAACACAAAGAAGGATCCCACAAAGTATATATATTCTTGATCAGTGTAACGAGCTAATTCGATATAACCATATCCGTCTGTCTGTCTGTCTGTCTGTCTGTCTTTCTGTCCGTATGAACATCTAGAACTATATAAAACTATATAACTATAAAAACTATAGACACCATTTTTAGTATTTAGGTTCTCCGATGCATTACGCAGATCAAGCGTGTTTTAGATTTTAAATAACTCCACAAATTGGATCTTCTCGATCTTCTCATTAAAAATATTCACATAATTTTTTTTCAGTGCAGCAAATTGAATGCTTGCGTCTATGTATTGGTGTTTTTATTTGTGTGTATTAGTGCGTGCTCTTTTGTATTCTCAGTTTGGGCACCACTGCCATAGACTTTTAACCTGGCATTTGCGTAGCATACAGCTTTCTCCATCGAGGCTATGCATCTCTTTACGATCGGAATCAAAAATTTAGGTTGCAGGGTCTACTACTGTCGGTTACATACGACTGATCTGCTTGGTTCTTTCTGGTTTTGTTTACAGCGAATCGCGCATGGTGCGCTATATGAAGAAGCTGGAGAACAAGGACATCTCGCTGGTGCACTCGATGATACCGCTGGGCTCCTGCACCATGAAGCTCAACTCCACCACCGAGATGATTCCCTGCTCCTTCCGCCACTTCACCGACATCCATCCGTTTGCGCCGGTGGAGCAGGCTCAGGGCTTCCATCAGATGTTCAACGAACTGGAGCACGATCTGTGCGAGATTACCGGATACGACAAGATCTCCTTCCAGCCGAACTCTGGGGCTCAGGGCGAGTACGCTGGCCTGCGTGCCATCCGAAGCTACCACGAGCACCGCAACGAGGGACATCGCAACATCTGCCTGATTCCCATCTCAGCGCACGGCACGAATCCAGCCTCCGCTCAAATGGCTGGCATGAAGGTGGAACCCATACGCATTCTATCCAATGGCTCCATTGACATGGCACATTTGCGCGATAAGGCGGAGGAGCATGCCCGCGAGCTGTCCTGCCTGATGATCACCTATCCGTCCACCATGGGCGTCTTCGAGGAGACGGTGGCCGACATCTGCACCCTGGTGCACAGGTACGGCGGTCAGGTGTATCTGGACGGTGCCAATATGAACGCCCAGGTGGGTCTCTGCCGGCCCGGCGACTATGGCAGCGATGTCTCCCATCTCAATCTACACAAGACCTTCTGCATTCCACATGGCGGCGGTGGTCCCGGCATGGGTCCCATTGGTGTAAAGGCCCATTTGGCGCCCTATCTGCCCGGACATCCTGTGATCAGTCCGCTGAGCAGTGAGGAGCACAGCTTCGGCGTTGTGTCCGCCGCACCCTTCGGCAGCTCGGCCATTTTGCCCATCTCCTGGTCGTACATCAAGCTCATGGGCAGTCGTGGCCTCAAGCGGGCCACCCAAGTGGCCATACTGAATGCCAACTACATGTCCAAGCGGCTCGAGCAGCACTACAAGACGCTCTACAAGGCACCCAACTCCCAGCTGGTGGCGCACGAGTTCATCCTGGACATACGCGATCTGAAGAAAACCGCTAACATCGAGGCCGTTGATGTGGCCAAGCGCCTCATGGATTACGGTTTCCATGCCCCCACCATGTCCTGGCCAGTGGCCGGCACCTTGATGATCGAGCCAACCGAATCCGAGGACAAGGAGGAGCTGGATCGCTTCTGCGATGCCATGATATCCATCAGGGAGGAGATCGCCGAAATTGAGGAGGGACGCATGGACAAGTCGGTGAATCCCCTCAAAATGTCACCGCACACGCAGGCCCAGGTCATATCCGACAAGTGGAATCGCCCCTACACGCGGGAACAGGCCGCATTCCCAGCTGTAAGTACTACATAATTATTCATTTCATAGAATTTATATTAATTTAATTTTTTAATCTATTTGCAGTTGTTTGTTAAGCCCGATGCAAAGATTTGGCCCACAGTTGGCAGAATTGACGACGCCTATGGCGACAAGCATTTGGTTTGCACCTGTCCACCCATTTTGCCAGACCTTTAATAGCATAAAAGCGATGTACAAAAAATAATACAATAAAAACAGACAAATTTAAAAAAACGCGCCTAAATTGCTTCTTCTTCAAATGCGCATTCGCCTGCAAATCAGACATTTAACGATAACAAAAAATACTAGCAACCTATCGATATAACGAGCCCATTATTGCGCTTTACAGAAATCTGTTTGAAAATTTTGTTTGACGTTGGCTAGCTGTAGGTCTAGTTTTGGTGACAATATTAAAATTGAATTGAAAATAATATAATAAATAAGTTGCAGATTTTTGCAGATCTTTACAGCATATACTTGAAATCTGCGTTCTGAAAAACAACAAAATAAAACACACAATTTAAAAAAACCTCAACACGTTTGAATTGCTTCTTCTTTAAATTCGCATTCATCAACTGTTACGGTCCGACTTGGTCTATCGCAACCAGGGTATCGATTGCCGGCTAGCTATCGGCGCTACTCAGGGATGAGTACGACCTCGATACCTGGTGAGTCGGGTAACAAATGGCGCCCAATTTGAAAAGTATGGACAGAGGAGTTCCGCTTGATGCAGGCGGTGTTTTGTATTTATTTATTAGAAATCTCAGTTTATGCGAACACGAAGATTGACATACTGCTTTGATAGGACCGCAGGGAGGGTACCCGTAGGTGTGGACACCAGACCAGTCCACCTATAGTTTCGTTTGTAGAATTGTCCGAGAAGCGTCGAGAAGCCGCAAGTCCAGTACCTAGTAGAGAGTTTAAAAATAAATGATAGTTGTTACCCGACTCACCAGGTATCGAGGTCGTACTCATCCCTGAGTAACGCCGATAGCTAGCCGGCAATCGATACCCTGGTTGCGATAGACCAAGTCGGATCATAACACAACTGATGTGAGACGTTAATCGATAGCCAAAAAAATACTTACTTTTTTTCAAGAAAAAGCCTTATTTCCATATCATTTAACGACTATTATTATATAAATCATAATGTAAATTAGTTAATAATTAATAAACTGTAGATTTTTAAAGATTTTAACTCGAAAAGTCCCTGCTAGTATTTTTGTGTGATTATTTTCTGATTTATCGATTTAATGAAATAGCATGATTTGCATTTGGTTTGCCAGCTGTAACTAAATAATGCATAATATAAATCAGTTAATAATTAATAAACTGTAAATTTTAAAAGATTCCAACTGAAAATGTGCCTGCTAGTATTTTTGAACAAGTCAAGTAGTGCGTGGTAATTTTCAGGTATCCAGTTACGGTCACACTGCACACAAAGTGTGCTGCGGCGGCAAACGAAAAATTCGTTTTACGGCAAAACGTTTGTTTGATCAATAATCAGTTGAGTTGCCGTCGTCGTGCAGCGTGCTGTATATTGGAAAGTTGGAATAATCCCATCCCATTCGAGCCATGAAGATCGAGGAGGTGAAGAGCACGGTGCGCACGCAGCGCATCGCCGCCCACAGTCACGTCAAGGGACTTGGCCTGGACGACGCCGGCCTGGCCCTGCAGAGCGCGGCGGGGCTTGTGGGCCAGAGGGCGGCGCGGGAGGCGGCCGGCATCGTTGTGGACCTGATCAAGTCGAAGAAGATGGCTGGAAGGGCGCTGCTGCTGGCCGGGCCACCGGGCACTGGCAAGACAGCCATCGCCTTGGCCATAGCTCAGGAGCTGGGCAATAAAGTGCCGTTTTGTCCCATGGTGGGCTCCGAGGTGTTCAGCAATGAGATCAAGAAGACGGAAGTGCTGATGGAGAACTTTCGTCGCTCGATTGGGCTGCGCATACGCGAGACCAAGGAGGTGTACGAGGGGGAGGTGACGGAGCTGACGCCCGTGGAGACGGAGAATCCGATGGGCGGCTATGGCAAGACCATCAGCAATGTGGTCATTGGGTTGAAGACCGCCAAGGGCACCAAGCAGCTCAAGCTGGATCCCAGCATCTTTGATGCGCTGCAGAAGGAGAAGGTGGAGGTGGGCGATGTGATCTACATCGAGGCGAACAGCGGCGCCGTCAAGCGTCAGGGACGCAGCGACACCTTTGCCACCGAATTCGATCTGGAGACGGAGGAGTACGTGCCCCTGCCCAAGGGCGATGTGCACAAGAAGAAGGAGGTCATACAGGATGTCACGCTGCACGATCTGGACGTGGCCAATGCCCGCCCACAGGGCGGCCAGGACGTACTCTCCATGATGGGACAGCTGATGAAGCCCAAGAAAACCGAGATTACGGGTAAGCCACGCCCAAGCAGCATGCAACAGTTGCAGCTTCTAATCGGTTTTCCTTTGCAGACAAGCTGCGCATGGAGATCAACAAGGTGGTCAACAAGTACATCGATCAAGGCATCGCGGAGCTGGTGCCCGGCGTGCTCTTCATCGACGAGATCCACATGCTGGACCTGGAGACCTTCACCTATCTGCACAAGTCCCTGGAGTCGCCCATTGCGCCCATCGTCATCTTTGCCACCAACCGCGGACGCTGTGTGATTCGGTAAGCGGGGCTTCCTCCTCTTTATACCCTGTGCCCATTAAAAAATGGGAAAAACTGGGTTGTTAACTTTGTCAGAATGTATGTAACAGGCAGAAGGAGGCGTGGCAGACCTTATAAAGTATATATTCTTGATCAGGATGACTTGCTGAGTCGATTCAGCTCTGTCTGTCCGTCCGTCCGTCTGTTTGAACGCGTCGATCTCGGCAACTATAAGAGCTAGAGCAATCGTTTTTGTCACTTTTGAAAGGGGTACACCATAAGCAGAAAAAGTTTATTTCAAATTTTGAATGCCACGCCCCTACCGCGAACAATTACCATAAGCAGAATACATTGACCAATTAAAGACACATAAATCTATCTACGTAAATTCTGTCATCTACGAACTATAGATATGGTTCATATCTACCAATTCTGTTAATTTCAATTAAATCGGTCCATAAATAAGGGAATTATGAGGCAATGCTGTAAGATATACCGGCGAGCGTAAGCTGTGGTACAGGGTCTTATATCTTATATCTTATATATATCTTATATCTATCTTATATAGTCGGGCTTTCCCGACCCGGGAGATTTTTGTTATTTACTAAGATTAAGATTTGCGTATTCCCCTCCCCGCAGCGGCACCACGGACATTGTCTCGCCCCATGGCATTCCGCTGGATCTGCTCGATCGCCTGCTCATCATTCGCACGCTGCTCTACTCCACCTCGGACATGGAGCAGATCATCAAGCTGCGCGCCCAGACCGAGGGTCTGCAGCTGGAGGAGGACGCCTTTGCGCGCCTCAGCGAGATCGGCACCAGCTCCACCCTGCGCTACGCCGTGCAGCTCCTGACTCCGGCCCACCAGATGTGCAAGGTGAACGGACGCAGCCAGATCAGCAAGGACGACATCGAGGACGTGCATTCCCTGTTCCTGGATGCCAAGCGCTCATCCAAGCATCTGTCCGAGGAGAACAACAAGTACATGCTGTAAGCCCCAGTCATCGCCATCTCACGATTCCATTCAATATATCGGCATATACCCATAACTTGATTGTAAATTCAATAAATATTTCTTGCAAATATCCTATTCTATTATTTGATGGATCACTGGTTCCTCTAGTAAACTTATTGTTTGTATTATTATTAAATTCCTTGATATATTGATGCTATATCGCTCCTAATCGGGGTCTAGGGTGCAAAATAGATCTTATAATACCCTGTATTTTCTGTTAGTTTTTATACCCTGAACTCATGAAATAGCAAAAAAAAACGTTGTGCATATATAACAAGCAGAAGGAGGCGTGGCAGATCAAGTTTAATCGGTAAAAACCGTATAACAAGCGTAATATTACTATTATATTTAACTATCCTGAAAAGCGGATTGAAATCGGTCAATAAACATCGATGAATTAACGAAACAATATTGCTGGCTTTCCGAAACTCGACCTCTTGAAGAGCAAGTAAGAAGAAGCATTGCTGCTACACTTGGTATATTATAAATAAAATTATATTTCAAATATAGGGTACGCGACTGAGCTGCCGTGTTTATTATGCTTATACCCTGTATTGTTTTTGTTAGTTTTTCAGAACTGGTCTGATAGTTTATTTTACTAACTAGCTAATTCTGTGGGATTAGAACATGATCTTCTTCTTGGGGGGCACCGGATTAGTGCACACCGTGGTCTCCATCAGCTTGCGTTTGACTGTTGGCTTCTCCGTCGGATTTTGCTCCACCTCCAGTGGGGTGACCGTGGTCGTGGGCAGGGGCAGATTGCAGCCCTTGGTGGGCGGGGGTGGGCTGTAGAAATAGGGCATGGCCAGGGCCTCGCGGCAGGAGCAGCGCTTGAGGGGATTCATGGCGAAGAGGCAACGCAGCAGTTGGATCATCTCGTCGCTGGCCGCCGTGAAGATGTCGGACAGTGGAGTGCCGACAAAGTGGCGGAACTGCAGATAATTTGGGAGCTGGCTGACATGCGGCCAGTGGGCCTCGGTGGGCGTGCCCAGCGCGCTGAAGATGCGGCTTAGCTGATCCAGATCCGAGTCGCCGGGCAGGAAGGGCACGCGTATCATCAGCTCCGCCAGGATGCAGCCGACGGCCCACATGTCCACCCCGGTGCCGTATTGGCGGGCGCCAAAGAGGAGCTCTGGGGCGCGGTACCAGCGGGTGACAACCTGATGGGTGTAGACCCGATTTGGGGAGCCAAAGCTCTTGGCCAGGCCGAAATCGGCAATTTTGAGCAGGCCCTCGCTGTTGAGCAGCAGATTGTTGGGCTTCAGATCCCGATGCAGTATCCAGTTGGCATGCAGATACTCCAGGCCACGCAGCATCATCATGGCATAGGCCTTCACATTAGCCGGCGTCAGTATCAACCGCTGATCCCTGATGATCCGTTCCAGATCCGAGTCCATATAGTCGAACACCAGCGATACGCTCGACATCCTGCCAAACACATCGACCAGTCCAATAATATTGTCGTGTTGCAGCTCCTGCAGTATTTTGATCTCCCTCAATGCCGTCCGATTGATGCCGTCCCGCGCCTCCTCGCGGCTACCCTGCTTAATCTTCTTAATGGCCACTATTTTGCCCGTTATCAGATCGCGCGCCTTGTACACCACAGCGAACTGTCCCTCTCCCAGAAACGATAGCTTGGCATAGCGATCCCGGTCGGCATTCCCAGAGGACCCCATCTTCGCAATTGTATAAAGTACAGCTGCAAATACTGATTTTTAAATAAAGCGAATTAAATAGGGTTGTCGAAAATATATCGAAATATTAATATATCGATGTTTTTATTCCCTGTACCTATTGAAAATTGGGAAATACAGCGTTATTAACTTTGTCAGCATGTATGTAATAAGCAGTAGGCGTGGTAGACCCCACAAAGTATATATATTCTTGTTCAGGATGACGAGATGAGTCCATATAGCCCTGTTTGTCTGTCCGTCTGTTGGGACGCGTCGATCTTAGCAACTATAAGAGCTAGAGCAGCCGTTATGGTCATTTTTGAAAGGTGTATACCATACGCAGATCAAGTTTATTTCAAATTTTGGATGACACGCCTCTACCGCAAGCAATGGCCAAAAATATAACACATTGACCAAATTAAAACTTATAAATATATCTAAGTGAATTCTGTCTTCCAGGAACTGTAGGGATGATTAATATCTACAAATTCTATAAAATCTGCGAGATTTCTTGAAAATAATTTATTTATGCCGGCCCATTTTTGTTGGTCGGGTAGATTTCTCGGTATGCACCGTGTTTTATTTCGTGTCACGATGTGATACGATGGGCGTGCATGTTCGTGCAGCACAAAATCGTAGCGGAAAAACACGATGATTAAGAAACATACCATATATGTTTTTTCGTATAAGCTCCTTGCGCTAAAACAAACCAAAAGTGTAAACTAATTTTAAAAATCACCAAAGGGATTTATTTTCGCGCCGAGTTATAACGAAAAATTACTTTCATACCCATCGCTAAAAAGCACCATTCCATTGGCACCGATTGGCAACCCGGCAGCACGGCACATGTATGAAGCAGTGCTGCCCACTTAGCTATGTTCACGTTAAATTTGGATATTTGACTGGAGCCTGTTACTCTGGAAACTTCACAAAATAATATTCTGTGAATTAAAAAAAAAAACTTAAAGATCCTTAATTTACGAATGGACGGATATAAGCTTCACAAAAGTACTCGCTAAATTGATGAAATATATAATTAAATATTGCTTTTTCGATTCATTAAATAGTTTTGATCTTAAATAAATTTAATCTATTCAACATTCCAAAATTGTGTTTACATTTTTGTCTTATTAAGCTTAAAGACGCATTTGGTTTATCTCAAAGAAAACATGAAGAAAATGAATTAATTAGTGATTGGTACAAGGGAAGTTGAACAAATTTTGGACACCTTATATAAAGAATAAATAGTGAATACTATATATATACTATACCACTATGTAACCACAATACTCTACCATATTGTTGTTAAAAAGCAACGTCTATTCTATTTGGCTAAATATTAGAAAATCTAGCTACTTTAGGCTATTTTGGTTGGCCTGTTCTGCTATAATTGGCGACCGAATGAGCAGCACTGGTGTGCAGTCGCTTGCAACATGTTCGCTGTCGGTTCGAGCAAAGTGTTCGATGTTCGCTGGCAACACGAAACATTTGTCAGTAACATTTCATAGCTCAGCGCGTGCTCTGTGCTCCGTGCTGTGCTCCGCTTGCCGCTTACCAAATTCCAAAATTCCGTGCTCTCCGCTATAATAATTCACTAGATTTATTTTCGTGTCAATACGACAAACACACGCACGCAGCACATTGTTAAATCATAATTGTCAAATTGTTAAATTGCAGTTGCGAACGGGAGAGAGAGAGTGATAGAGAGAGAGAGAGAGGGAGAGAGAGCAAAAGCGCAATTAACCGTTCGAGTTGTTTACACCTTACATATTTACGCCTACATACGTGCGCCTGTATGTACGCATGTGTGTGATTGGCGGTGTGCGTGTGCGTGTGTGTGTGTGAGTGTGAATCGCAACTACTTATGATTATTTGTGGCCAAATCAAACGGTGCATTGTGTTTTGGTGTGCGTCAAAGCCTTCTTCATGGCTGCCTAACAAGAAAATGGAAACATTCGGCGCACTTTGGGGCAACGAGCAGCTGCAACAACAACAACAAATACAACAGCAACATTGTGTGTGTGAGCGCAACAACAACAACAACAACAACAACAAGAATTAAGCAGCAAAAGCACGCAAACAACAGACGGTATGTACATACATACAAACAAACACACGTACACTCATGTTGTGGGTGTATTTTCTGCGGCTGTGTGTGTGTGTGTGTGTGTGGGGCGCAGCAGAGCGGCGTTGGCATTGCATGCCGACTGTGTGACTGTGTGTGTGTGTGTTAGTGTGTGTGTGCTGTCTCTATTGTCATTGTGTGCGTGAGAATGCGTGTGCGCTCGTTACACTTTTTTGACATTAACTGTTATTATTATTAAAGCAGCACGCCAGCAAATTACATAATTTCTTTTTTTGCGCTGCGAAAACGAAAGTGGCACTACCCCTGCCCCGCCCCCTCCCTCACCACCTTCGTCAGCGCCTACTGTGCTTTAGCAGTTTTTTGTCTGCAGTTTCTTATTGGAATTTGAGGCAGCGTTGCCTCTGATTTATATAAATTTTTACTATTATTCATATATATATTTTTTTTTAATTTTTTTTATTGTAAATCTAGCGTTTTTTTATTATATATACAGTAGAATCCGGTTATAGCGACATTCAAGGGACCGACGATTTTACGTCGTTATATCCGGAAGACGCACTATCCGAAAGGAGAAAAAATAATTTTTTTTTTTTATTTTATGGATGCCATGTTCGTAATAGGGTTTTAAAATAAAACAAATTAATTTTTTAATCAAAACAAAAAATTTAATACAGTAGAATCCGGTTATAGCGACTTTCAAGGGACCGACGATTTTACGTCGTTATATCCGGAAGACAAAATCCATGATTTTGTTTCTTTTTCGTATTGAAAAAACACAAAATCCATGATTTTGTTTGCTTCTTTTAGCATTGTTAAAGAAATCAAATTTTCCTCTTTAAAGTTTTTTTTTTGTTCGGCACGTCGCAATATCCGGTTGAATTGTGAAAAATCTCGTCGGTATAAGCGGTTTGACGCTAAAAGCGGAGACGTTCTAAGCGGAGGCCCTTTCATATAAGTTTGTATGGGGACCAACCAAGCCAATAACCGGACGGACGCTATAAGCGGCGTCGTTATAACCGGATTCTACTGTAATATAATTTATAATTATTTCTAATATTGTAAATTGATTTTTATAAATTTTTACTATTTTTTCCTATATATTTTAATTGATTTTTTTTATTATTATTTTTTTTTATTTGTTAATCTAGCGCTTTCTGCCAACACTGATTTGACGTTATTTGACTTTAGCTTTTTAGCTTTATTATACATAATTATAGTTTATAATTATTTCTAATATTGTAAATGGATTTTTATACATTTTTACTATTTTTTCCTATATATTTATATTTATTTATTTTTTGTTTAGTTTTTTATTTTTCAAATCTAGCGCTTTCTGCCAACACTGATTTGTGTTTTGTTCTCCTCGTTTTGTTCTCTTTTTACTTTCGCTCTCTTGTTTGTTTTATTTATTTATGAATGGGCTTATTAAAATAAATCACAGTTTGATTCGATTTTGTGCCTAATCATGCGTAACATGCTTATGTATGTACAGCTGTGTTCAATAAAATAGCAGTGCAACTGACCTGTACATTTAAGGTCAATAAATCCAAATTTAAGGACCAATATGGAACAATATTTGTTTACAGGATCGAAGTGTATATAATTTTACATAAATTAAAAACTTTTCCCCTTTCATCAATACATCATTCCATCAGTTTGGGTCAATAATAACAAGCAACTCACGAATCCCGCTGTTCAGTGAAATAGCAGTGTCAATAGAAGTGAACTGAAAAAAATTTTTAAAAATTATAAAAAATTTAAAATTTAATTATACCATATAATACCTTTCTTTTGCCCTTAAACGTTGTTTTATAACCGTTTTGGGCTATAACAGCCTCGCACCTAAGTGGTATAGAGTCCACCACGTGCAGCCGACGCTTGAGAGGATTATGCGCCTTGTATGTCTACGTAAAAAATTTGGTCCGTCATCCCATCGATCAAAAGTACAAGACCCATACTGGAACATGCAAAATAGCCCCATACTAAAATTTTAAGGCCACAGACCTTGGCGGTCTTCAAAATATTATTGGTCAGATAATCCGTGTTTTGGGGTCGCCGGACATACTGTCTAGAGCTGTTTTAGCAAACCTGACCAGTTTGGAATCATCTGTCCAAAGGATTTTACGCCATTTTGTTACAAGCCTGTTTAAATGGCTTTTGGCAAACTTCAACATGTTTTGCATGTTCCAGTATGGGTCTTGTACTTTTGATCGATGGGATGACGGACCAAATTTTTTACGTAGACATACTCAGGAACATTGTCCCGTCATATGCCAGTTGGAATATCCCGTTAAAATGGACGTTCCCGCTGGATACGGACCCAAATATCCTCCAGCAAATGGGCTAAAAATGGGTTTAGGCAAGAAAGGATTGATTAAATGACATGGGTATTACGGTTCCCGGATCCCAATCCGGTTAAAAACTTATAGGGGGATATTAAACCCTTCGTTTAAAACCAATCCCAGTCCTCTATGTCGCAGATTTGGCAAGTTGTAGAAGAGGCAAGGGCGCATAATCCTCTCAAGCGTCGGCTGCACGTGGTGGACTCTATACCACTTAGGTGCGAGGCTGTTATAGCCCAAAAAGGTTATAAAACAACGTTTAAGGGCAAAAGAAAGGTATTATATGGTATAATTAAATTTTTTATAATTTTTAAAAATTTTTTTCAGTTCACTTCTATTGACACTGCTATTTCACTGAACAGCGGGATTCGTGAGTTGCTTGTTATTATTGACCCAAACTGATGGAATGATGTATTGATGAAAGGGGAAAAGTTTTTAATTTATGTAAAATTATATACACTTCGATCCTGTAAACAAATATTGTTCCATATTGGTCCTTAAATTTGGATTTATTGACCTTAAATGTACAGGTCAGTTGCACTGCTATTTTATTGAACACAGCTGTATGTATGTATGTATGTATGTATGTACATTGTGCTTATGTATGTATGTAAACAGATGCACGCAGGCGCAGCTTCTGGCTGTTCATCGTACATCAAACAAAAAAGCCATCAAATATTTCCATTGCATTTCAAACAGCCAAATTCCTATATGTGTATGTGTGTATGTATGTTTACATGTACGTATGTATGCATGTGTGATTGTATGCACAATTTAAGGCGAACATTTTGGCTGAAATACTTAAACAACACATTTTTATGTGCCGCTGGCAACGTCGACGGCGATAGCAGCAACTACAGCAGCGGCAGAGACGTCGGCAGCGACGGCGGCAGCGGCAGCGTCGCCCACACCATTGCCGCTCTCCGACATTTTTGCTTGACGCTCTCTCTCTCTCTTTGTCTCTCTCTCTGTCGCTGTTGGCCAATTTTATGCCAGCATTTTTTGTTTTTTTTTTTTTAATTTTTGACCAAAGCAAAACGGCCAATGCGCACATATACATACTATATATATATATATATATATATATATATGTATTTACGTACATCTGCATATTTACATACATACACATACGCATGTGTAAACGACTTGTACACACAAACATACATACGTAGATGTTGCTAAACAACTGAGCAGCTTTTTCGCCGTTTTTACGAGCGAATTCGCCGTGTTTTCGAGCGAATTCGCCTCTCAACAAACGGCTGCTGAAATTAGCTTGTAATTTTAATTTTACATACATATGTACATAATTGTTGTTAGTTTTTGCTTTAATAATCTTTCTCCAATATTTTTTAAGAAAATAAATATTTTTAAATACGAAATACATTCGTCACACAAACATTAATTTTTATTAGCTCGTAATTTATTTATTTAAGTGTCGACTAAGACCAGTCGGCCAAGAAAAAATTAATTACAAAATAATATTAATAATAATAAAATTGAAATTAAAAATAAATAAAACCTAATTCAAAAATATTAAAAAAATAAGAAAATTAAATTCAATTAAATTAAACAAATGACGTGAATTAAAATTGAAATTAGCAAATTATATTCATTTATGATCAGGGCTGTAAAATATAATTACGAATACAGGGTATACAAAACTTGTTGGAGATCTAAATTTAAATCACGTTTGATCAATGGCTTTGATAGGGTTTTTATACCCTGTACCCTGTAAAACAGGGTTAATGAGTTTATGCAAATGTAAGTTACAGGCCGAAGGAGGCGTGGCAGACCCCACCAGGTATATGTATTTGATCAGAACGACGAGCTGAGTTGATATAGCCATGTACATCTGTTTGTCCGTTAGGATAAACGCGTCAATTTTGGATAGTATGAGAGCGTGAACAGACATTTTTCGAATGTAGGTGCGTAACTCCAACTTTGCGCCATAATTTGGAATATATACTTTTTACAGTTAATGTTTTCTATCCTTAAAATCGTAATAAAATCGGTTAATAAACACTGAAGTTATTAGGTAAACAATATTGCAGATTTTCTCTTTAAAATAATATTTATTTAATAAGATTATTTTTATATTGATAATGTTATTTAAATATTATCATTGTTTGATCAAATTTTATACCTATTTGTATTATTTTCGCCTTGCATTACGTGTGTATTTTTTGTTGTGGCGATTGCAGTTTGTGGCATTGTTGTGGCCAACCGTAAGCCAACCGTAAGCCCAACAATTACAGGGCGTGCATACGTGTGGCAGAAAATGTGTTATTTCTGAAGAACATTTGTCGCAGCAGCGCAAAAAAAAAAAAAAAAAAAGAAATAGCAAAAGAAAAGCAACAGCTGCGGCGCAAGCATCAGCAGCCTTGTAAGCGCCTCCCACACACAAGTCGTTGCGTCCACACAGAAATTTGTAAAGCATCAGCATCAGTGATGCCACTTTAGCCTTATTCCGGACATATCCATCCATCTTTTTGTCGAGCCGGTAAATATGTTAAATACCTATTGTACGGAAGTCTGACCTTAATTAAGGCTTCTTAAATTAAAATTTGTCTAATAATCATTATATTCGTTCACCTTAAAATCGTTCATCGATATATGATAATCGTATTCGTGGGTTAGCGGTACGTGGTCTATTGAGCTTCATTAGCTTCGTTACTAAACACTAGACTAAAAGCCTATTTACATGACCACAAATGTGTCTTTTATCCAAATCTACTTTTTTAGACCCTTTCCTTAAAAAAGTCAATATAGCCATGTTCGTCTGTCTGTCCGTCTCTATGAATACCTAGATCTCAGCAACTATAAGAGCTAGAGATACCATACTCGAGATTTAGGTGATCCTATTCAGCAAGCAGTTCGAGTTTGTTTTAAATTTTGGATACCTTCTCCCCTTCCCCCGCAAATCACAAAAAGCTACTGCATCCACAGTTTCAAAGCTATACACTTGTAAGCTTACGAGATTCTCTATCGACGCTGTGAATTCCGCGCTACTGATCTGCTCCATCCAAATTTTATCAAATGGCAAAGCTCATCCGATTTCAAAAATCGCAATGTCATTTGGTTAATATGAACGTATTTTCCTGATGCTCGTGGAAAAGCCAAAGGACACGAAATGAGCTCTCATTTTGTACTTCTGGAAATCGGCTATAAAAAGAAATGCTGAAAATAAGGTCAAGATCAAAAGATCATTATTAGATAAACGCGACAATTCTGAGGTGCAAGAGAAACATTTGGAACTATTGGGCACAGATCAAGCTTAGACTGAATCAATATCGATATAGTCTTAAAACTAACTTTAAATAACAACAAATATTTGAGCTTCAAATTGTGATGTTTTCCGTCCCGTATTACAAATTTTTGTCCCTTTTTTTCCGATTAGTCGTTATCTTGTGAGCGATAGCTGGCAGCACAGAGTAACATGGCCAACACAAGTGCACTGATTGTGTGCATTCACATTCTTGTACATTTTCATACATTCGCACACATACGTATGCATGCTTGAATGCACTGCGCGTTCACCAGCAACATACATACGTACATACATACATACTTATGTATGTATGTATGACGTGAGCGACAGCTGCCAACGTCGACGCCTACGCCTACGCCAGCGTTTTTCAAGTCTCGTTTTGAATGCGTCATACGCTCAGCTGAGCGAAGTCCGCTTAGTGAGCGTGCTTTTGTCTCGCTCTCTCTCTCTCTCGCTCTCCATCTCGCGCTCTCTTTGAAAAGCATTTTCTTCTCTCGCCTTTGAGCTGCGGTTTCCATGACGTTTCGACGTTTCGCAGTTTTACTGTTGCTTTGTGCACGTGTGAGTTCATCTCTCTGGCTTTGTGAATTGTTTTTTTTTTCTTACTGCCTTATTTAGAGCGCGAATTTGCTGTTTTGTCATCATCATCATCATCATCATCATCGTTGTGACTAACTGTAAATAATTTGAATATTCTGCGTAAATAAAAATAATTTTATAAAACTGCCATAGGAAGCGTAGCAGCAATGCTTCCTCTTCTTACCTCTGCCAAAGGGCGATCTAGGCAACGAATGCAATATTCTTTTGTTGATATCTTCTGTGTTTATTGACCGATTTCAATCGTTTTTCAGGATAGTTAAATACTATAGTAGAGATTATATTATTATATTCCAAATACCAACTTTCTTTGTTCAATATTAAGCGTGTTATTCGGAATTTCTTTATAGTTTTCGAAACCTCTCTGTTCATACAGACGGACGGACAGACAGACATCGACTCAGCTTGTCACGCTGATCAAGAATATATATACTTGGTGGGGTCTGCCACGCCTCCTTCTGTATGTTACATACATTCCGAAAAAGTTATTAACCTTGTTTTTTTTTTATTATTCAATTGGGACAGAGTATAAAAATGTATTATTCATCTTTAAACCAATAACTCCAGTTATTGACATGTAAGCTCTTTCCAACTTCCAACTTTATTAATTTAAATTGCCAAATTGTAAATATAACCAATTATAATCTATCAAATAACTAATTGTATTAGGGGAAATTAATTCTAAGCCTCAACTATCTTAATTAGTTATTTTTATTAATTTTTGAAATTAATTATAAAGTTATTCGTCATATTTTCGTTTTTAAAAGCTTTACCACATACTGTACAACGAAACTAGATCCTTGATCCTCCCTTTCATTGTCACTTTATTTATATTATTTTGAGCTTTTTCCATTTAATAATTAAAATACAAAATAAAACTCAACCTAAAATTAAATTAATAAAGTGAATAAATTTAAGAAAAATATAAGATAATCTGGGTATAAAAACAATTTAATAAAAGGTTGAGCATTTGTTGCACGGATTGGGGAAATCCCAGAAAAGACCTAATCAAAGTTAGTAGTTACTTGGGTTAAACAATACCATGCGAAAATAATTAAGATGAGATTGTTTGGGTTAGCTATTGAATAAGAGGAAGTTTAATAGATGAGAGATAGAGTTCTGGACAGCGCATTTGACACCTCGATTAGTGGAATTACCCGTAGTGTAGAAGTTTTGGTTTTACAGGCTATAAATATATTTAATTACATCACATCTTAAATAAACTAAACAAATATATTAGATAACTATGATCCAATAAAAATACCATTAAATGCAAAAACACAATTTGCAGCCCAACATTTAGGCCATGGCTATAATATTCGCCTCCTACTGGACATCTGCCTGATGGCTGCAGTCTGTGCAATAACTCGCAAATGATGAAGAAGCGAAGAGAAACTATAAATGGGCCAACACGGCACAGACCGAATGTGGCTTAACTTTTGGGCCAGACTGTTGGAAACGCATCAGTGAAGGCAGAATTCGATCAATAGATGGCGCCAGTCTGCCATGCAACACGTTTTAACGTTTCTTTATGCAAGCGGCAATCATTTATCGCACATTTCCTTATAGACTTGTGAGCTTCAGCTTTTTAAGTAGGCGGCTTTTGAGTTAGTCGGCCAGTTGATGAGTGGGCCGTAGCG
>JAWNNJ010001867.1:0-14576 GCA_035045125.1 Hypselothyrea guttata
GCGCTTAGTCGCTCTCCTTGCTGGCTCTCAAAGTATACATCCTGCATTACAAGTAACAGACGGACATCGCTAAATCGTTTAGGCTCGTCTCCCTGATCAATAATATATATACTTTGTGGGGTCTGCCACGCCTCCTTCTGCCTGTCACATACATTCTGACAAAGTTATTAGCCCTGTTTTTTCCATTTTTCAAATGGGCAGGGTATAAAAATGGGGTCTGCCATGCCTACTTCTGTCTGTTACATACATTCTCCCAAAGTTATTTACCTAGTTTTTACCCATTTTAAATATGTACAAGGTATAAAAATACAAATATTAAAAAATTATATTTCATATAGATATTTTATAAGCATATATAAAATTCTGAAAAATATTTGATATAATATTTAAGAATAATTTGCTATAAAATACAGAATATTAATAAAAATATAAAATTATTAAAAATATATATAGTGTGTTTTCAAATAGATTTATGATTAACATAAATAGACTTGCAGAATTAGCCAAATGGGCAACGCTGCCTGTATGATGGACTCTTGAGAACATATCCATGAATTATCGTCAAGCGCTGTTTAATATATAAAACGCAGCAACAATTTGTAGACTGTATATAAATTGTTTTCTGGCAGCTTTAATAAAGTCGAAAAATCTGATTAAAATCTAAATGAACTTCAACTGCCATTAGACCCAAGAATCATTATCACTAGAGGGTATTAAAACTTCGGCTCATTAAAGGAAAGCAGTTAGGCTCAGTTTTGTTTTCGTTTTTGGCCATTTTAATATCGGAGGCCAAACGGAGACCGCGCCTTCAGCCAAGTACTTCTAAGGCTGTCACCCGTTTCACTCCTCCCTCCGCCCAATTCCACTCCTCAATGACTTTTCCCTCAGCTGGAGAGCCGTGATTTCATTCGCTTGTGCGCACTTTATGGACATGAATTTGGCATAACTGTGTTTGCATCTGACTGTCCACGATGTTGTTGCGGTGCGGTGTGGCTTACGTGTCAGTTGGCTTGTGTCCTGCAATGGATATGGCCCGTTATTTTAGTACCTTTTCGCCTTTTTCGTTTATTGTCGCTTAGAATTTCCATATTGTGTTGTTTTGGCTTTTGGCTAAGTGGGGGAAGCGCAAGCATTTTGTGGGGTTTCGTGTGTGGCACGTGCATGTCCTTAACTGGCTTGTCAGCCCTGCCATCTGTCCATTTACGAGCGCAAACTGAAGCGTGGGAGTGTTTGTGGGGCACCAACTGCGGACACGAGCGAGTTGATGCATATTATGGAGAGGTTTGGCCTGCTAGCACCTGTGTCGAATCGCCATAAATGCTGTCGACCCGAATGTTGCAAGCGCAGCAGCTCCAAATACTGGTTTGAAGTTGAAGCGTGTCAAATTGCTTTAACTTAAAGCTGGATGGCAGCTGCTGCTGCTGCAGTTTGTTGCCAGGCCAGCAGGCAAGCTGGCAAGCAGCCAGCATCGACTGGGCCAAAATAAATTCAATATTAATATCAATAACACAATATTGCTATATATAATGCCTCACCATCGACCCACGCCCGACCAGCTCAACGGCAACTGCTGCACCCAGTGTAAGAAAATCGCATCCCAGACAAATTGCCAGCTAATACGCATTCAAGTTGCCAATCAATCATTCTGCTGCTCAGCGCTTTTCCGTTAGTTGATTTTGTGCAGCCAAAAAAGTCCTAGCCAAGAGTCAACTGGCCTCTTGCCCTGCCCCACCATATGCAGCCTCTCAGCTCCTCCTGCCCCATGGCCAACAGGCGATTGCTACAGCAACACCCTAATGACATGTTTGCTGTAGCATTGGCTGTTTGTGCCATAATTTTTATAATTTCATGTTAGGGTGGCCAGCGTTGATTGAATTGAATTATCAGCCACTGAATGCGAAAATCTGAGTCCACATTTGCACGTTGATGTTTTTTCATGCAGTTATTATTTGTGGGCAAGAGGTTTAGGGTGTAAAACATCATAACAAAACTGCAAAACTACTCTTGGATTTTGTCTTATTTTGCTTGGCTCTATTTCGATTATTGTAAACACAATTGCCCAATTAGCTATCGATAAGCACATATCGATATGTCGAAGTTTGTGAAGTTAGCCAAAAAAAAGCTTGAAAAAACATCAGCGTGTAAATGCGGACCAAGCCCCACACACAAATGGAAGCTGCATCGACAGAGATCTTGAGATCCCGAGATCTCGCGATAATTTATAACTGTAAGTGGTTGTTGGCTTGGGTGGGGGGCAGTTACAGCTGTTGATCATTCTGGTTCGCTAAGCTTTTTATCTGTGGCAATAATTGAAGGCAATTAAATTCATAAATTTTAATGATTTATTTTAGCGTTGCACGCTTAGCACATGGAATTAATTCTTAAGCTTGATATACAGGGTGTGTGCATAGAGTTAAGCCAATAAGTAGATCGAACCCAATGTTAACGATACACATCACCATCGAACAGGCTGTATAAAGCAATGCAATTGATTTCGAAGCAATTAGCTGTGGCAATTAATCAGAAATATTTGTAGCAAGAATACATCCAGCAGGTAATGCAATAATTGATATGCCCACATTCACAGACCAACGCCCCCATCACCTGCATCCGCCAAAGAGCATTGGTTGCGCTTCAGTGCGCTCTATGAGCAAAGCAGGGCAGGAGTCGGTCGAATGACTGCCAAATAACTATCAAAAACTGAACTGCAGTTCGTTTGCGATCCGAAGTTTCAATGCCAGTTTGTGGTGCAGTGATGCATGACAGTTCTGTAGGGAATTTCCATTTGATTTCCCAGACCAGACCAGGCAAAGTTTTGAGCTTGAATCGGCAATGCGATTGCGATTGCGATGGTGATTGCCACGTGGTTGGTACTGTGGTACTACGAGTTATTGCCTTACTTGCAGAAATATAAATATTAATTGGTTTTAATTGGACCTGGCCAAGTGTTGGTGCACTCATTTGCCTAATGATCCAATGGGTCAAGTGGTCAATGGGACAACTAGTTATCTTGTTAAGTGTCCAACACCCGCAGCGATTCTGTTGTAGAATTTGCTATAATTATGTTGTTTTACAGCAGCTGCAATTAATTAAACATGATTTACTCATGAATATGCACCATGAATAATCCTAATAAACTCTTGCACAATGGACACCTGCCCCCTTAAAATGATCAAATTCCATATGGTTGCATAACTCAAATAACTAAGCAGATTACTTAGCCACAGAACTAAATCAGAATAATTAAAGAGTCGTTCAAGTGGCTAAGGTAGTATTATTTGCCAAACAAGTAATTTACTGTCAGATTTTTCGTTTCGAGTTTCTCGCATTGCCTTCTAAATTCTGTTGAATGCCTTAATTTGCATATTCTGGGTATTCAGTTTGATAAAATCCAAACAAACCAGCCTACGCCCACGCCCCACCATTACAATACGAATGCAATTTGCCCATGTATGATGATAGATAGTGTCTTTGTGTGTTCCGGTCAGAGATGAGCGCGTGACACGCTGTAAGCGATAGTCTGAAATTTTGTATAGCCAATAAAAACTTAATAAAATAATATCAAAGAATTTTTTTTCGCATTGTGAAAAAACTACACCTTGCTCAAGCGATAGTTTAAACTTAACTAATTGCTTTATCTTCTGTTTATATGCATATTTAATTGAGGGTTCCATAATCTGTATAATTGATTGGTTTCTTCGGAATTTGCATAAAATACCGAGATTAGTTTAATTAAATCAACTGAATGCAATTTGTCATAAAGTTGATTTCTTATAGTGCAATATGCTTATAGCTTGATTAACATGTAAAGGAAATAATTCAAACTTAATGTTGATATTTTGAAAAGTTACGTTATTTAAATATTCAATATTATTACTGTTTTATGCTACACTCATTTATAAATGTGGCATATTCTATAGACTGCAAATAACGCTATAAATATTATAAATCCTTTTCTATATAGAAAGCAAACTTTCTGCCAACCAATGAGGTATGCATATATGAAAAGTATTTGCATTTATTTAATGGCGAATCTTTTATTACTTTGCACAGTCGAGTTTAAAGTACAATTGACCGTAATAAAATGTTCTAACCAAGCCATTTAATACGTATGATTATTTAATTAGCACTTAATATTTGCTGAGCTCTAATGAATCTGGTAGACCACAAGTTCCAAGTGTAGCGCAGCCATATGAAACGATAATTATCGCGCATAAATTGCTGGATAGAGGAATATAGGCGGGTTAACTGAAAACTGTAGATTGCACTTGAGTGAGTCTCAGCCCACATGTCGGCGAATGCCGATTTGGTGCAGAAACTAATAAAATGAAACTGAAGGTGACAACGGGAATATAATTTATAATGTTGCGCATGTTGCAAATATGTCAAAACACACCCGACACGCCCCCACACATACACAGATGCACACAGATACACACGTATACATACAGATACTTCTGTTGGGGGAGTTGAAAGCGCACGTTGAGTTTTTGTTTATTTAAATTAACTGAGGCAAGTTGAGCAAATTAAGTTGCAGATACAGATACACATCTCAACAAACATATGTGGCACAGTGTGCCATGTGCCACATGCAACACACAAACACACATGTGGATATGTCTATATACATATATAAATATATTCATAGTGATGGCGCCTATCGTATGCAAATGATCGAACTCGTTATTAAATGTGTTTCTTGTGTTTCTTGAGTTTCTCGTGTTGTTGCCAGGTAAAACAATAAAAGCGTACAACGGCCACAACAATTGCAACGTGTGGCAAATGCAACATCAAGATTCGAGTGGACGCCAAAGAAATGCTGCAACATGTGGCAACAACAGCAATAGATAGACTATTTTATGTCTTTTGTTTTGTGCCGTGCTTTTATTTTTAATTTGCAAACTTTTCGTTTCGACCATTTTCGATGCAGTTCAATGATTAAAGAGGCAAAACGCCCAGAAATTGGTTTACAATTTTCTTTTTTTTTTTCTGTTGTTTTTCTGTTTTTTTTTTTTGCAGTTTTGGTTTGTTGTTTCTGCTCACTTTTGCGCTTGTGCGGCCCGTGGCATGTTGCTCAAGTTTTGTGGCAAGTTGTGACTCCCTTGCCATGCCATAAAATTCATAAGAATTTTTTAATTTGCTGCCCATGCAGCATGCCTCCTGTTAGCTATTTATGTGCGCAACGGTTGGGCGTGGCCCCTGGGCAGTTGTTGATGTGTTTTTTGTTGTTATTATATTGTTGTATATTTTGGAAAGGCACGAATCGATAAGATCGAACACAAGCCATGCCAAATAATGAGTGCTAATTGTTCAATCTACGGAAGTTCAATTGCCCACACAACATGCCAGTCAAAAACAATAGTAAAAAACGCGTTTGCCAACAGCTGACACTCATAAAAAGCGCCAGGTAGCAATTAAAATTCTTTTCCGACGTGGCCATAACGTTTCGAGTCGATCGAAAGCAAGGTCATGGCAGCATTTGCAGTGACAAACGCAACGTAAATGCAACGCAATTGAGACGGTTGTATGTTTGTTTGAATGTTTAGCTATTTTCTAGCTGTAAAACCCGCCAAAGAGCCAGCTGCTGCCAACATTCGTCTTTCGTTTCGGGCTTTGGTCTTCGATTTCGACTGCGACGGCGACTGCAACTGCGACTGCGACAGCGGCTTCGACTTCGACTTCAGCTTCAGCTTCGGCTTCGGCTTTGGCTAAAACCCGCTTCGAGCCGCGATTAACGTTGTAATTCGATTACTCTTGTGGCACATTGTTCTGCTAGTGCTCTCATTGTAGTTATTGTTGCTGTTATTACACTTACCACTGCCTCTTTGGTTGTTGCTGTTGTTGTGCCGCCAGCGTCTCAGCCAACAGCCAACAGCCAACGTTGGCAATGTGTCTGCTGGTATATATTAGAGCCACACGCCAACAGTCAGCACAGTTCGTTAACAGTCCTAGTCGAGGTTCTAGGAGGTTCAACCAGCGTCCAGCGACCAGTACCAACAAACTCTGTGTGTCGTGTCGTGTGTAGTTCGGTATTTCCATTTCCAACTTCCCCATTCCTTCCAACTCAATTTTGTGATTAAACCAATTGTGAACAAAAATGAAGCCATTTGTAAGTAAATCAAACAAAATACTCCTGTGTGATCTACAATGCGCTGTAATTTCATTTTAAGTGCCAAAGGATAAATGATCAAATTGATTCAGCTGCACTACACTGATTGTGAGCAATTCAATATAAATATTAAATATATTTTAATATATAAAATTATATATTGAAAGGATGATATTCAGAAAAGAATATAAATTATGATCATTTATCCAGACAAATGTTAATTGATTTTTTCATATTCAATGAGGTTAGATGTTTACCAATATAATAGAAATATTACCAAAGTGTTTGTTTAAATTTAAAATATTCATAAAAGACTTTGAAAGATTTGTGTGTATTTTTTTAAAATTTTTATTAAGGAATTATTTTGTTATAATTATTATCAATTCATAATTATAATTTAGGCAATCAATTAAAGAGTGAATTTGTACACTCAAGTAACTCAACAGTTTTTTAATATTAGGTTTCAATATCTACGTCATTAATATATTTATTCATATTATTGTTTATCTTGCATTTATCCTAAAAAAAATGTGCAAAAAATTATTGTAGTTCCTTTTCGCTTACATGTTTATAGCACTGTGAATACTGAGTATATTTGTATACCAAAAGATCATATATCACTTTGAATGCTCATTTTGCTAAAGTTGATTAGCAAGCCGCAAAACCACCCAGTTATTAGATATTAGATACAGCTGCCATCACAAGCAGTGCAAATATCAATTTGATAAGCCGCTGACATGTTGCATGTCGGTTGGTTTAGGCAACTCTAAACTACTCTCGTAATAATGGCCTCGTGCCCGTATGCGGTAATATCTTCGACTTGGCCGGGCTGGTGGTGCGGGTATCTCAAAACTAAATCCAAAATCAAATCAAACGTTTCGCATGACGGCGCTTAATAGCCCGCTCAGATACATTGTATTATGTGGGGCTGGGCAGACAAGCGAAAGGAAAATGGTAGAGAAAAATCGCAACATAGGCAACTGGAACAGTGGAAAACTGTGACTCCACTGACAGACAGGCAGACGGACAGATGGACAGACGGACGGACTGACAAGTGTGTAATTATCTCTGCCGCCAGGTGGCGCTATCCATTACGTATCAGCCTCAACTACAATATATTTAATCTGCGACTTGTCTTGTCTCTCGCTTGCAGTTGATTGCCGCCGCGTTGCTCATCTCAACGGTGTCTGCCTCCTGGCACGGCGCTGTATCCACACAATATCAGCACCTGGATCCCCATAGCCATACCTACTCGTACGGCTATGCCGATCCCAACTCACAGAAGCATGAGACCCGTGGCCACGATGGCACCACGCACGGCGCCTACTCTTACGTCGATGGACATGGCCATCTGCAGTCGGTATCCTACACAGCAGATCCTCACCATGGCTTCAATGCCGTTGGCACCAACCTGCCAAAGGCCCAAACTGTGCACCATGCTGCCCCCGTCTATGCCGCCGCCCATGCCCACGCCGCCTATGTGCCATACGCCCATCACGCGCATGGCATCCACATTCCAGTTCTGACCCACGGTGGTGTGCCCGTCGACACACCCGAAGTGCAACACGCCAAGGCTGCCCATGCTGCTGCTCATGCCGCTGCCGCCCACAATGCTGGTGGTCATCATCTGTACAAGCGTTCCATCTATGGTGCTGGCTGGGCTTACGGTGGTGCTGCTCATGTGCCGCTCACCCACGGTGGTGTGCCAGTCGATACTCCCGATGTGCAGGCTGCCAAGGCTGAACACTATGCTGCCCATGCCAAGGCTCTCGGTCATGTTGCCCATGCCCATGGTGCTCCAGTTGAGACCGCCGAGGTGCAACACGCCAAGGCCGCGCACTTTGCCGCCCACGCCGCCGCCCGTTCCGGTCATGCCATCGCTCCAATTGCCCATGGTGGCTACCACGTGCCCGTGATCCACAACGGAGTTCCCGTCGATACACCCGAGGTGCAGCACGCCAAGGCCGCCCACTACGCCGCCCTGTCGCAGGCCTCCGCCCACGGCAGCTCGCACAGCTCGCACAGCTCTTGGGACAATGGTCACTACGATGATGGTCACTACGATGGTCGCTGGGACGCCAGCCACGACAGCCACTCGCACAGCTATGCCAGCGGCTATGCGCATAAGGGTCCCATCCACATTCCGGTCATCCACAATGGTGTGCCCGTTGAGCCCGCAGAGGTGCAACATGCCCGTGCCGCACATCTGAACGCCGTGGCCGCCGCTAGTCACGGAGGCGCCTCCCACGGTGGCTACTACGGTGGCTCCGGACACGAGGATGATGGCCAGTACCACGCCCACTACAATCATTATTAAGTCCAGGATCGCATCCTGAGTCAGCCATCGACACCGATTACCGACGAGCAGCCCTACTACCATATTATCTATCCGATATTATTGCAACCGTCTCTTTGACTCTCTGTCTGACACACACGAAACACGCACAACTGGGAAATTTGAGCAGCTGTCTCACTTGCCCACTTCAATAGCTATCTCTCACTCTCCGACTTCCGATATCTAATCTAGAACTATATTTCCATTTTTCTTGAATTCTATATCTTTTCTGTCTTTAATTTCACTTCGACTTAGCTCTTTGCTCTTCATCTTAAATAGGTCTATCTAGTTTCGTCTATTTCTCGACTTGAGCAACGCTGAACGAGTATGTTGTAAATAATTGTTGTAATTATTATGTATCTTGTATCTTTGACTTGATATGTATCTATATACTTACTATATGAAACCGCAAACAGACAAATAAACTGCAAAAATGTATTTGATCACAAAACGCAATTTAATCTTAATGGGAAGTGTGATATGATGATTTAAGCACGCTGAGAAAATCTATTTGTTGGCCATTCCAGACTTGAAATAACAGAATACTTAATGTTAATTCAAGTTAAACATTTTAACTGATTTATTGAAGCAAATCAATTCGTTTCAGTTATATGCTACTTATATGAAATAATCGCTCTAGTTAAGTATGCTTGACTAAAACATAATCATAAAGTTTATCAATTTAAGCTTAATAGTATCTCTGTTTCTTAGATACTTCGCAATTTATGCAAAATATAGTATGCATGCATCAAATAATTTTATGGAATGCTGACAGACTTCTGAGTATTCTTGGTATGAATTGCATTTCGTAGAATTTGCCATTCCTTAATGCACACTCAACTGGATGGTATACACTAGTTTGTTCTTCGAATAAGGCAACAAGGGCATATGGCATACCCAATGTTCAGGAATGAATAAAGAACTGCAGCTCCTGGCTGTAGTTTACTCCTTCAAGCTCAAGCGATGGATACCAATCAGTCAACTCGGTAAAAGTGATATGCAGCCGTTGTTGGCACTCGGTATTTCCACTGAAATATGTATATGTTTGAGGTAAAGTTTCACCCAAAACAAACATATGCATATAGCACAGGCTGGGAATTTGCTGCGAGTATTTAGTACTGTAGCCTCGAGTTTGGAATTAATTTGGGTGCCCTTAGTATGGCACTTGGCCATAAATTGAAATGCAACCTTTGGTCTAATCAATAACCTTGTGGAGCTGCCGTCAATTACAAAGCCGCTTGGCGGTCCTAACTAATTAAAAATTAACAATCTACGCCGTACACGCAAAGGTCACGGCGTACACTCTCGATTTTCAATTGCAATTTTCCGCACATAAATAACAGTAGGTGAAAAGCTAAGCTCAACTGCCCACCATCAAATAGCCGTAAAGTGAATAAAATCCAAGAGGGTCGGGGAGCTGATTGAACATTTGGCCACTTAATTAAGCGCTTAGCGATTGACAACAATTGAATTTATGACAGTATTTTAGAGTAAATTTTCAATTTGAAACGACCTTAAGGTCAGGCAGAGCGATTACAGCGCGAGCTGCTGCAGGTGTAATTTAAAGCTCAGGTCACTGATTCGATCTTACTCTAATTTAATTATAGCCCAGCACAAAATGTGCAATTTGAAATTATTTAAATTCCATTTAAATGCTCACTTGCACACTTGCTCAGAATGTGTGGCAGCAGGCAACAGTAGCGATATCATGCCACAGCCTGCCACAAGTGCGGGGCGTGGCCCGGCCACGTCAAAAGTGAATGTGTAACAGAAAAAATTGCTGCATTTGTGGCTCTTGTTGTTGTTGCAACTGTAGTTGTTATTATTGTTGGTGCAAATCATTTTTGCCAACTATATTATTGCAATTTTTACCGCTGAAACTCGGACAATTCGCTTCTCGCGGTGAGTTTACTTTACATTTATACTCTGCACCAACTAGAAAATTGAAGAATATTGTGCAAATAAGAAACTTGAAAGAATATAGGAAAATTTATAAAATATTACAATATATATCATAATTTATAATTTAAAAATGTTGCTTAGCATGTCCAGTTTACAGGGTATCTTGCAACGGGAACTATCTCATATGCTCCTCATGTTTTCTCATAGAAAATAGCCGCATTTCTCTTGGCATTTTGCGGCTCATTTGCATGGCAACAATTTGGCAACCAGTTGGCACTTGCCGCTGGCCAGAACGGCTCTTAATTGAAGGGTCAGCACCCAGTACTGTCAGAACCGTTAAGCCAACAATTGCTAGTCAAGCAACAATTCGCATAAACTAACACAATTACTAAGCTTTTTCATTCAACGAAATGTTCAATGTGGATTCAGTTCCTTTAAAGTCTTTTTCATGCACATTTTTATAGTGGGCGTTTTACTTGGAGCATTTTGCATATTTTTCGCCAAAGTGGCTTTTATACTGTGCCTCAATTTAATTTATGGCTAAGGCGTTAATTTATGGCCTAATTGATCCGATTTGAATACACATGCAAATCCCAGTGTTGTAACTCAAAAAGCCTGTCGAAATCATTGTGATTATTGTAGTTTAATTGAAGACAATTGCATTAATTGCATTCAATTGAGTAACTGCAATTGCAACTTAATCTTTTATTGAATTCGTCATGTTGTTAGCTTGCATTTAGCTAAAGCAAATGTTATAACATCACCAAACCACCCGCAATTTATCAATAGCATTTGCTTTACCGTTTTGATGTTAGCAAGCGTAATAAAGACAATATGTAGTAGTATTTTGTAGGGATTAAAAAAGTAGTAGTGAAGTTTATAAAATATTTTAGTAAGAATAACAGAGAAAAGAGTAGTAGTATTATTTTTAGTGATATCCGCGCATTAAAACCACATTATATGTTATGTGACGTGTTCGATCAATGATATTATCTTGTGTTTCATTATCTAAGTATTTCAACAAAATGGATAAATTACAGTAGAATCCGGTTATAACGACGCCGCTTATAGCGTCCGTCCGGTTATTGCGACGAAAACTCGATGGTTTGGTTGGTCCCCATACAAACTTATATGAAACGGCCTCCGCTTATAACGACTCCGCTTTTAGCGACAAACCGCTTATAACGACGAGATTTTTCAATTTCAATTCAATTTTTCATTTCAATTCAACCGGATATTGCGACGTGCCGAACAAAAAAAAAACTTTAAAGAGGAAAATTTGATTTCTTTAACAATGCTAAAAGAAGCAAACAAAATCATGGATTTTGTGTTTTTTCAATACGAAAAAGAAACAAAATCATGGATTTTGTCTTCCGGATATAACGACGTCGGTCCCTTGAAAGTCGCTATAACCGGATTCTACTGTATTAAATTTTTTGTTTTGATTAAAAAATTAATTTGTTTTATTTTAAAACCTATTACGAACATGGCATCCATAATATAAAAAAAAATTTTTTTTTTTGCTCCCTTCGGATAGTGCGTCTGCCGGATATAACGACGTAAAATCGTCGGTCCCTTGAATGTCGCTATAACCGGATTCTACTGTATATCCAATTAATAAATTTCGATTATAAAACTAAGAAACGCTACCGAAATAAAACCTAATTAAAGCTGTTCGCAACAGTATAGTTTTGAGTAGTGTAGAAGGTAGTTATTAGTATAAATAAAACTATTAAATAGAAAATAGTTGCTCTAGTATTTGAAGTAACATAATTCAGCCGGTAGAATATTATGTAGAATCTTCAATACAGAAAATGCTCAATTTATGAATCTACTATTCATGCAGGTTTTTTTTTGTATGTTCAACGCACACAAATTCAAAAATAACATGGTTAAATTCTAGTACCTCGAAATGTATTTTTTTTAGCATTTCTCGGAATAAAAGTTTTGCTTACTTCGTTCATATTGTTTGTTACATTGCATGATATTTACCAAATACAGATACGTTTGTTTATTCAGGATTCAGACGTTCAAATATATATGTACATATATGCACCCACATTCGAATAAATGTGTACTGGAATGTCGACTCAAATAAAATTATCTCTAACAATGCGTTCGCTGAAAAAGTGCACAAAATACGAGAGATAGAAAGATAAATAGAGCGCAAAATGCAACAAGAACGGCAAAATGTTGCAGCAGCAAACTGAAACAGAGGAGCAACTAGAGGAGATAATGCAACACAATTTGTTGCTGTTGCTGCTGCTGCTGTGGTTTGCTGCACTGTACTTCAGTTTAAGGGAATTTGCAGTGCACAGAAATAGATTGTTAAAGAACATTTGAAATGTGAAATGCGATTGCTGCGTAGCTGCTGATTGCTGCCAGTCAAACTATTTTTCATGGTTTTCGCTTTCATTTTGCAACATTTTCCTCTATCTGTGTTCTCTGTGCCTCTGCTGCACTCCTTAACAGCTCTTGAAAGCTGCCACGCCAGCTGTAAATTGATTTGTGTACTTGCCCTTTGCATTTTTCTCACACGTGTGGGCTTTAACATATTCCCCTGCAATGTTGTTTCAATGCAAAATAAATATTATTGTATGTTGTCAGTGTTGTCAGGTTTTTTGCGCTCACATAAGACAGCTGTACAGTAAAAAAGCTAAGAGTAGCTAAGAATAATTAGTTGTAGAACAAATACCCTGAAGATTCCGTTGTTTTAAAACACAGCTATATCATTTGACACCAGAGGTTTAAAACATGTGTTTTTTCCCGTAACTCTTTTAAAATTGATTAGGAGGGTTAAGAAATGATTGGTTAAAAAATAACCAAAAACACGTCGTTAGATCCAAATTTAAAAAAAAATCAAGTGATGGACATAAAGATTGCCTAAAACACGATTTTATAACCAAATACAGTCAAGTTTAGGTGTTAGAACACTTTATTTCGGATAAAGCAAAAATAAATAATAATATTATACTATTATAATATAATATAAGACTCATAAGACTCAAATACATCAATACTTAGTTTGCAACGGGTAATTTTCAATATAATATATATATTTGAAATGAAAATTAATATGATTTTGTTCGTATATAGTACGATATCAAATAGCATAATCAGGCATAAAAATATCTCAAAAGCATATCCAGTCCTTCCCCACCAAAAAATCAATTTTTACATTTTAGTAAAATATTTTTGAGTTTACTTCGCATATGACAGCTAGGGTTTGATTAAGTCATAATTGTTGTAAGTCATATCTAAGTAAATACAAATGACAATGACCATAATCTTTAATTACAGCACTTTTGCTTTTCTTACGAAGCAAATAAATCTCTTAAATGATAGAGCACAATTGGCATGTGTTGGCAGTAACAGAGCTGCCATGACTAATATTTTGTGCGCTATTGTAGCCTGTTCTGTAGCTGCCAATTAGATAGTGGGACATGCAAATTTATGTAGAGTTTCTGTTGTCCACTTTTAGGCATATGTTTATAATTTTGTATATTTAATGAACACTCGGGTTGCTTTCGAAAGCACCGTGGTCGGGCTTGTATGGAACCGCGGCCATAACTACTTCTAGTGGAGATATCGTTATGAAATTTTACTCTAAGTGCCTCTTTTGCTGCAATTTCGCATGCATTTCTGTGGCACTCTTTTCGGCTGGTTCATTTTGTTCATTTTTAGCTGCCTCTGCATACTTTCGAGCTGGTGTTGAAAAATAATAAAAATAATTAAAACAAATAAAATAAATACTTCTAATTATAATTAATTATCGTTAATTACTACCAAAAATCCAGAAAAAAATTCTTAATATAAAATAAAAAAAATAATTGACTTGTTGCATACTTTCGAGGGATTGTTGTTGTTGTCAAAAAATTAAAACAAAATAAAAAAATACTTCTGTTATTATTATTGTTATGCAATGTTCACCAAAAATGCAGAAAAATACTCTGAATATGAAATAAATAAAATTGGCTGCATTATATGCGAATTCACGGAAATATTAACAAATTTAGCAAATTGCAAAACCACTTATTGAGTCAAAAACCAGGGCAAACCACTTGTTGAGTCAAAAAACTGCGCTATAATTACTTTTAGTAGAGTTATCGTTATGAAATTTTCACTAAAAATCTAGAAAAATAATCTAAGTATATTACAAAAAAATTGGCAACATCGGCTGACTATATATATCCTATAGCTCCCATAGAAACCTCTAACGCACAAAATCGA
>JAWNNJ010001868.1:0-271661 GCA_035045125.1 Hypselothyrea guttata
TCGCATCCCAGACAAATTGCCAGCTAATACGCATTCAAGTTGCCAATCAATCATTCTGCTGCTCAGCGCTTTTCCGTTAGTTGATTTTGTGCAGCCAAAAAAGTCCTAGCCAAGAGTCAACAGGCCTCTTGCCCGCACCACCATATGCAGCCTCTCAGCTCCTCCTGCCCCATGGCCAACAGGCGATTGCTACAGCAACACCCTAATGACATGTTTGCTGTAGGATTGCCTGTTTGTGCCATAATTTTTATAATTTCATGTTAGGGTGGCCAGCGTTGATTGAATTCGATATGCTCAGCCATCTTTCGAATGCGAAAATCTAAGTCCGCATTTGCACGGCGATGTTTTTTTATGCAGTTATTATTTGTGGGCAAGAGGTTTGGAAGGGTGTAAAACATCATAACAGTAACTGCGAAACTACTCTTGGATTTTCTCTTATTTTGCTTGGCTCTATTTCGATTATTTTAAACATGTTGCCCAATTAGCTATCGATAAGCACATATCGATATGTCGAAGTTTGTGAAGTTTGCCAGAATAAAGCTTGCAAAAACATCAGCGTGTACGTGATGGCCTAGCCCCACACACAAATGGAAGCTGCATCGGCAGAGATACTTGAGATTCTCGAGATCTCGGCGATAATTTATAACTGTAAGTGGTTGTTGGCTTGGGTGGGGGGCAGTTACAGCTGTTGATCATTCTGGTTCGCTAAGCTTTTTATCTGTGGCAATAATTGAAGGCAATTAAATTCATAAATTTTAATGATTTATTTTGGCGTCACGCTCTGGCGCGTGAAATTAATTCTTAAGCTTGATATACAGGGTGTGTGCATAGAGTTAAGCCAATAAGTAGATCGAACCGAATGTTAACGATACACATCACCATCGAACAGGCTGTATAATGCAATGCAATTGATTTCGAAGCAATTAGCTGTGGCAATTAATCAGAAATATTTGTAGCAAGAATACATCCAGCAGGTAATGCAATAATTGATATGCCCACATTCACAGACCAACGCCCCCATCACCTGGCATCCGCCAAGGGCAAATTGGGTCGGAACTTCAGGTGCGCTCTATGAGCAAAGCAGGGCAGGAGTCGGTCGAATGACTGCCAAATAACTATCAAAAACTGAACTGCAGTTCGTTTGCGATCCGACGTTTCAATGCCAGTTTGTGGTGCAGTGATGCATGACAGTTCTGTAGGGAATTTCCATTTGATTTCCCAGACCAGACCAGGCAAAGTTTTGAGCTTGAATCGGCAATGCGATTGCGATTGCGATGGCGATTGCCACGTGGTTGGTACTGTGGTACTACGAGTTATTGCCTTACTTGCAGAAATATAAATATTAATTGGTTTTAATTGGACCTGGCCAAGTGTTGGTCCACTCATTTGCCTAATGATCCAATGGGTCAAGTGGTCAATGGGACAACTAGTTATCTTGTTAAGTGTCCAACACCCGCAGCGATTCTGTTGTAGAATTTGCTATAATTATGTTGTTTTACAGCAGCTGCAATTAATTAAACATGATTTACTCATGAATATGCACCATGAATAATCTTAATAAACTCTTGCACAATAGACACCTGCCCCCTTAAAATGATCAAATTCCATATGGTTGCATAACTCAAATAACTAAGCAGATTACTTAGCCACAGAACTAAATCAGAATAATTAAAGAGTCGTTGAAGTGGCTAAGGTAGTATTATTTGCCAAACAAGTAATTTACTGTCAGATTTTTCGTTTCGAGTTTCTCGCATTGCCTTCTAAATTCTGTTGAATGCCTTAATTTGCATATTCTGGGTATTCAGTTTGATAAAATCCAAACAAACCAGCCTACGCCCACGCCCCACCATTACAATACGATTGCAATTTGCCCATGTATGATAGATAGTGTCTTTGTGTGTTCCGGCCAGAGATGAGCCCGTGACACGCTGTAACCGACAGTCTGAAATTTTGCATAACTTAAAAAATAATATCAAAGAATTTCTTTTCGCATTTATTGTGAAAAAACTACACCTTGCTCAAGCGATAGTTTAAACTTAACTAATTGCTTTATCTTCTGTTTATATGCATATTTAATTGAGGGTTCCATAATCTGTATAATTGATTGGTTTCTTCGGAATTTGCATAAAATACCGAGATTAGTTTAATTAAATCAACTGAATGCAATTTGTCATAATGTTGATTTCTTATAGTGCAATATGCTTATAGCTTGATTAACATGTAAAGGCAATAATTTAAACTTAATGTTGATATTTTGAAAAGTTACGTTATTTAAATATTCAATATTATTACTGTTTTATGCTACACTCATTTATAAATGTGGCATATTCTATAGACTGCAAATAACCCTATAAATATTATAGATCCTTTTTTAAATAGAAAGCAAACTTTCTGCCAACCAATGAGGTATGCATATATGAAAAGTATTTGCATTTATTTAATGGCGAATCTTTTATTACTTTGCACAGTCGAGTTTAAAGTACAATTGACCGTAATAAAATGTTCTAACCAAGCCATTTAATACGTGTGATTATTTAATTAGCACTTTATATTTGCTGAGCTCTAATGAGTCTGGTAGACCACAAGTTCCAAGTGTAGCGCAGCCATATGAAACGATAATTATCGCGCATAAATTGCTGGATAGAGGAATATAGGCGGGTTAACTGAAAACTGTAGATTGCACTTGAGTGAGTCTCAGCCCACATGTCGGCGAATGCCGATTTGGTGCAGAAACTAATAAAATGAAACTGAAGGTGACAACGGGAATATAATTTATAATGTTGCGCATGTTGCAAATATGTCAAAACACACCCGACACGCCCCCACACATACACAGATGCACACAGATACACACGAATACATGCAGATACTTCTGTTGGGGGAGTTGAAAGCGCACGTTGAGTTTTTGTTTATTTAAATTAACTGAGGCAAGTTGAGCAAATTAAGTTGCAGATACAGATACACATCTCAACAAACATATGTGGCACAGTGTGCCATGTGCCACATGCAACACACACACACACATATATAGATATGTCTATATACATATATAAATATATTCATAGTGATGGCGCCTATCGTATGCAAATGATCGAACTCGTTATTAAATGTGTTTCTTGTGTTTCTTGAGTTTCTCGTGTTGTTGCCAGGTAAAACAATAAAAGCGTACAACGGCAACAACAGTTTCAACGTGTGGCAAATGCAACATCAAGATTCGAGTGGACTCCAAAGAAATGCTGCAACATGTGGCAACAACAGCAATAGATAGACTATTTTATGTCTTTTGTTTTGTGCCGTGCTTTTATTTTTAATTTGCAAACTTTTCGTTTCGACCATTTTCGATGCAGTTCAATGATTAAAGAGGCAAAACGCCCAGAAATTGGTTTACAATTTTCTTTTTTTTTTGTTTCTGTTGTTGTTTTTTTTTTTTTTTTTTTTGCAGTTTTGGTTTGTTGTTTCTGCTCACTTTTGCGCTTGTGCGGCCCGTGGCATGTTGCTCAAGTTTTGTGGCAAGTTGTGACTCCCTTGCCATGCCATAAAATTCATAAGAATTTTTTAATTTGCTGCCCATGCAGCATGCCTCCTGTTAGCTATTTATGTGCGCAACGGTTGGGCGTGGCCCCTGGGCAGTTGTTGATGTGTTTTTTGTTGTTATTATATTGTTGTATATTTTGGAAAGGCACGAATCGATAAGATCGAACACAAGCCATGCCAAATAATGAGTGCTAATTGTTCAATCTACGGAAGTTCAATTGCCCACACAACATGCCAGTCAAAAACAATAGTAAAAAACGCGTTTGCCAACAGCTGACACTCATAAAAAGCGCCAGGTAGCAATTAAAATTCTTTTCCGACGTGGCCATAACGTTTCGAGTCGATCGAAAGCAAGGTCATGGCAGCATTTGCAGTGACAAACGCAACGTAAATGCAACGCAATTGAGACGGTTGTATGTTTGTTTGAATGTTTAGCTATTTTCTAGCTGTAAACCCGCCAAAGAGCCAGCTGCTGCCAACATTCGTCTTTCGTTTCGGGCTTTGGTCTTCGATATCGACTGCGACGGCGACTGCAACTGCGACTGCGACAGCGGCTTCGACTTCGACTTCGACTTCAGCTTCAGCTTCGGCTTCGGCTTTGGCTAAAACCCGCTTCGAGCCGCGATTAACGTTGTAATTCGATTACTCTTGTGGCACATTGTTCTGCTAGTGCTCTCATTGTAGTTATTGTTGCTGTTGTTACACTTACCACCGCCTCTTTGGTTGTTGCTGTTGTTGTGCCGCCAGCGTCTCAGCCAACAGCCAACAGCCAACGTTGGCAATGTGTCTGCTGGTATATATTAGAGCCACACGCCAACAGTCAGCACAGTTCGTTAACAGTCCTAGTCGAGGTTCTAGGAGGTTCAACCAGCGTCCAGCGACCAGTACCAACAAACTCTGTGTGTCGTGTCGTGTGTAGTTCGGTATTTCCATTTCCAACTTCCCCATTCCTTCCAACTCAACTTTGTGATTAAACCAATTGTGAACAAAAATGAAGCCATTTGTAAGTAAATCAAACAAAATACTCCTGTGTGATCTACAATGCGCTGTAATTTAATTTTAAGTGCCAAAGGATAAATGATCAAATTGATTCAGCTGCACTACACTGATTGTGAGCAATTCAATATAAATATTAAATATATTTTAATATATAAAATTATATATTGAAAGGATGATATTCAGAAAAGAATATAAATTATGATCATTTATCCAGACAAATGTTAATTGATTTTTTCATATTCAATGAGGTTAGTTGTTTACCAATATAATAGAAATATTACCAAAGTGTTTGTTTAAATTTAAAATATTCATAAAAGACTTTGAAAGATTTGTGTGTATTTTTTTAAAATTTTTATTAAGGAATTATTTTGTTATAATTATTATCAATTCATAATTATAATTTAGGCAATCAATTAAAGAGTGAATTTGTACACTCAAGTAACTCAAAAGTTTTTTAATATTAGGTTTCAATATCTAAGTCATTAATATAGTTATTCATATTATTATTTATCTTGCATTTATCCTAAAAAAAATGTGCAAAAAATTATTGTAGTTCCTTTTCGCTTACATTTTTATAGCACTGTGAATACTGAGTATATTTGTATACCAAAAGATCATATATCACTTTGAATGCTCATTTTGCTAAAGTTGATTAGCCAGCCGCAAAACCACCCAGTTATTAGATATTAGATACAGCTGCCATCACAAGCAGTGCAAATATCAATTTGATAAGCCGCTGACATGTTGCATGTCGGTTGGTTTAGGCAACTCTAAACTACTCTCGTAATAATGGCCTCGTGCCCGTATGCGGTAATATCTTCGACTTGGCCGGGCTGGTGGTGCGGGTATCTCAAAACTAAATCCAAAATCAAATCAAACGTTTCGCATGACGGCGCTTAATAGCCCGCTCAGATACATTGTATTATGTGGGGCTGGGCAGACAAGCGAAAGGAAAATGGTAGAGAAAAATCGCAACATAGGCAACTGGAACAGTGGAAAACTGTGACTCCACTGACAGACAGGCAGACGGACAGATGAACAGACGGACGGACGGACGGACTGACAAGTGTGTAATTATCTCTGCCGCCAGGTGGCGCTATCCATTACGTATCAGCCTCAACTACAATATATTTAATCTGCGACTTGTCTTGTCTCTCGCTTGCAGTTGATTGCCGCCGCGTTGCTCATCTCAACGGTGTCTGCCTCCTGGCACGGCGCTGTCTCCACACAATATCAGCACCTGGATCCCCATAGCCATACCTACTCGTACGGCTATGCCGATCCCAACTCACAGAAGCATGAGACCCGTGGCCACGATGGCACCACGCACGGCGCCTACTCTTACGTCGATGGACATGGCCATCTGCAGTCGGTGTCCTACACAGCAGATCCTCACCATGGCTTCAATGCCGTTGGCACCAACCTGCCAAAGGCCCAAACTGTGCATCATGCTGCCCCCGTCTATGCCGCCGCCCATGCCCACGCCGCCTATGTGCCATACGCCCATCACGCGCATGGCATCCACATTCCAGTTCTGACCCACGGTGGTGTGCCCGTCGACACACCCGAAGTGCAACACGCCAAGGCTGCCCATGCTGCTGCTCATGCCGCTGCCGCCCACAATGCTGGTGGTCATCATCTGTACAAGCGTTCCATCTATGGTGCTGGCTGGGCTTACGGTGGTGCTGCTCATGTGCCGCTCACCCACGGTGGTGTGCCAGTCGATACTCCCGATGTGCAGGCTGCCAAGGCTGAACACTATGCTGCCCATGCCAAGGCTCTCGGTCATGTTGCCCATGCCCATGGTGCTCCAGTTGAGACCGCCGAGGTGCAACACGCCAAGGCCGCGCACTTTGCCGCCCATGCCGCCGCCCGTTCCGGTCATGCCATCGCCCCAATTGCCCATGGTGGCTACCACGTGCCCGTGATCCACAACGGAGTTCCCGTCGATACACCCGAGGTGCAGCACGCCAAGGCCGCCCACTACGCCGCCCTGTCGCAGGCCTCCGCCCACGGCAGCTCGCACAGCTCGCACAGCTCCTGGGACAATGGTCACTACGATGATGGTCACTACGATGGTCGCTGGGACGCCAGCCACGACAGCCACTCGCACAGCTATGCCAGCGGCTATGCGCACAAGGGTCCCATCCACATTCCGGTCATCCACAATGGTGTGCCCGTTGAGCCCGCAGAGGTGCAACATGCCCGTGCCGCACATCTGAACGCCGTGGCCGCCGCTAGTCACGGAGGCGCCTCCCACGGTGGCTACTACGGTGGCTCCGGACACGAGGATGATGGCCAGTACCACGCCCACTACAATCATTATTAAGTCCAGGATCGCATCCTGAGTCAGCCATCGACACCGATTACCGACGAGCAGCCCTACTACCATATTATCTATCCGATATTATTGCAACCGTCTCTTTGACTCTCTGTCTGACACACACGAAACACGCACAACTGGGAAATTTGAGCAGCTGTCTCACTTGCCCACTTCAATAGCTATCTCTCACTCTCCGACTTCCGATATCTAATCTAGAACTATATTTCCATTTTTCCTGAATTCTATATCTTTTCTGTCTTTAATTTCACTTCGACTTAGCTCTTTGCTCTTCATCTTAAATAGGTCTATCTAGTTTCGTCTATTTCTCGACTTGAGCAACGCTGAACGAGTATGTTGTAAATAATTGTTGTAATTATTATGTATCTTGTATCTTTGACTTGATATGTATCTATATACTTACTATATGAAACCGCAAACAGACAAATAAACTGCAAAAATGTATTTGATCACAAAACGCAATTTAATCTTAATGGGAAGTGTGATATGATGATTTAAGCACGCTGAGAAAATCTATTTGTTGGCCATTCCAGACTTGAAATAACAGAATACTTAATGTTAATTCAAGTTAAACATTTTATCTGATTTATTGAAGCAAATCAATTCGTTTCAGTTATATGCTACTTACATGAAATAATCGCTCTAGTTAAGTATGCTTGACTAAAACATAATCATAAAGCTTTATCAATTTAAGCTTAATAGTATCTCTGTTTCTTAGATACTTCGCAATTTATGCAAAATATAGTATGCATGCATTAAATAATTTTATGGAATGCTCACAGACTTCTGAGTATTCTGGATATGAACTGCATTTCGTGGGTATTTCGTAGAACTAGATGGTATACACTAGTTTGTTCTTCGAATAAGGCAACAAGGGCATATGGCATACCCAATGTTCAGGAATGAATAAAGAACTGCAGCTCCTGGCTGTAGTTTACTCCTTCAAGCTCAAGCGATGGATACCAATCAGTCAACTCGACAAAAGTGATATGCAGCCGTTGTAGGCACTCGGTATTTCCACTGAAATATGTAACATATGAGGTAAAGTTTCACCCAAAACAAACATATGCATATAGCACAGGCTGGGGGATATATTGATTGGAATTTGCTGCGAGTATTTAGCACTGTAGCCTCGAGTTTGGAATTAATTTGGGTGCCCTTAGTATGGCACTTGGCCATAAATTGAAATGCAACCTTTGGTCTAATCAATAACCTTGTGGAGCTGCCGTCAATTACAAAGCCGCTTGGCGGTCCTAACTAATTAAAAATTAACAATCTACGCCGTACACGCAAAGGTCACGGCGTACACTCTCGATTTTCAATTGCAATTTTCCGCACATAAATAACAGTAGGTGAAAAGCTAAGCTCAACTGCCCACCATCAAATAGCCGTAAAGTGAATAAAATCCAAGGGGGTCGGGGAGCTGATTGAACATTTGGCCACTTAATTAAGCGCTTAGCGATTGACAACAATTGAATTTATGACAGTATTTTAGAGTAAATTTTCAATTTGAAACGACCTTCAGGTCAGGCAGAGCGATTACAGCGCGGGCTGCTGCAGGTGTAATTTAAAGCTCAGGTCACTGATTCGATCTTACTCTAATTTAATTATAGCCCAGCACAAAATGTGCAATTTGAAATTATTTAAATTCCATTTAAATGCTCACTTGCTCACTTGCTCAGAATGTGTGGCAGCAGGCAACAGTAGCGATATCATGCCACAGCCTGCCACAAGTGCGGGGCGTGGCCCGGCCACGTCAAAAGTGAATGTGCAACAGAAAAAATTGCTGCATTTGTGGCTCTTGTTGTTGTTGCAACTGTAGTTGTTATTATTGTTGGTGCAAATCATTTTTGCCAACTATATTATTGCAATTTTTACCGCTGAAACTCGGACAATTTGCTTCTCGCGGTGAGTTTACTTTACATTTATACTCTGTACCAACAAGAAAATTGAAGAAAATTGTGCAAATAAAAAACTTGGAAGAAGCTAGAAAAATTTATAAAATAGAACAATATAATTTATAATTTAAAAATGTTGCTTAGCATGTCCAGTTTACAGGGTATCTTGCAACGGGAACTATCTCATATGCTCCTCATGTTTTCTCATAGAAAATAGCCGCATTTCTCTTGGCATTTTGCGGCTCATTTGCATGGCAACAATTTGGCAACCAGTTGGCACTTGCCGCTGGCCAGAACGGCTCTTAATTGAAGGGTCAGCACCCAGTACTGTCAGAACCGTTAAGCCAACAATTGCTAGTCAAGCAACAATTCGCATAAACTAACACAATTACTAAGCTTTTTCATTCAACGAAATGTTCAATGTGGATTCAGTTCCTTTTAAGTCTTTTTCATGCACATTTTGATAGTGGGCGTTTACTTGGAGCATTTTGCATATTTTTCGCCAAAGTGGCTTTTATGCTGTGCCTCAATTTAATTTATGGCTAAGGCGTTAATTTATGGCCTAATTGATCCGATTTGAATACACATGCAAATCCCAGTGTTGAAACTCAAAAAGCCTGTCGAAATCATTGTGATTATTGTAGTTTAATTGAAGACAATTGCATTAATTGCATTCAATTGAGTAACTGCAATTGCAACTTAATCTTTTATTGAATTCGTCATGTTGTTAAGTTGCATTTAGCTAAAGCAAATGTTATAACATTACCAAACCACCCGCAATTTATCAATAGCATTTGCTTTACCGTTTTGATGTTAGCAAACGTAATAAAGACAATATGTAGTAGTATTTTGTAGCGATTGAAAAAGTAGTAGTAAAGATTATAAAATATTTTAGTAAGAATAACAGAGAAAAGAGTAGTAGTATTATTTTTACTGATATCCGCGCATTAAAACAACATTATATGTTATGTGACGTGTTCGATCAATGATATTATCTTGTGTTTCATTATCTTAGTATTTCAACAAAATGGATAAATTATATCCAATTAATAAATTTCGATTATAAAACTAAGAAACGCTACCGAAATAAAACCCAATTAAAGATGTTCGCAACAGTATAGTTTTGAGTAGTGTAGAAGGTAGTTATTAGTATAAAGAAAACTAGTAAATAGTAAATAGTTGCTCTAGTATTTGAGGTAATATAATTCAGCCGATAAAATATTAAGTAAAATCTTCAATACAGAAAATGCTCAATATATGAATCTACTATTCATGCAGGTTTTTTTTGTATGTTCAACGCACACAAATTCAAAAATAACATGGTTAAATTCTAGTACCTCGAAATGTATTTTTTTTAGCATTTCTCGGAATAAAAGTTTTGCTTACTTCGTTCATATTGTTTGTTACATTGCATGATATTTACCAAATACAGATACGTTTGTTTATTCAGGATTCAGACGTTCAAATATATATGTATGTATATGCACCCACATGCGAATGAATGTGTACTCGAATGTCGACTCACATAAAATTATCTCTAACAATGCGTTCGCTGAAAAAGTGCACAAAATACGAGAGATAGAAAGATAAATAGAGCGCAACATGCAACAAGAACGGCAAAATGTTGCAGCAGCAAACTGAAACAGAGGAGCAACTAGAGGAGATAATGCAACACAATTTGTTGCTGTTGCTGCTACTGCTGCTGTGGTTTGCTGCACTGTACTTCAGTTTAAGGGAATTTGCAGTGCACAGAAATAGAATGTTAAAGAACATTTGAAATGTGAAATGCGATTGCTGCGTAGCTGCTGATTGCTGCCTGTCAAACTATTTTTCATGGTTTTCGCTTTCATTTTGCAACATTTTCCTCTATCTGTGTTCTCTGTGCCTCTGCTGCACTCCTTAACAGCTCTTGAAAGCTGCCACGCCAGCTGTAAATTGATTTGTGTACTTGCCCTTTGCATTTTTCGCACACGTGTGGGCTTTAACATATTCCCCTGCAATGTTGTTTCAATGCAAAATAAATATTATTGTATGTTGTCAGTGTTGTCAGATTTTTTGCGCTCACATAAGACAGCTGTACAGTAAAAAAGCTAAAAGTAGCTGAGAATAATTAGTTGTAGAATAAATATCCTGAAGATTCGATTGTTTTAAAACACAGCTATGCCAATTGACACCAGAGGTTTAAAACATGTGTTTTTTAGTTTTAGCAAACAATTTTTCCACGTATTTTTCTAAACAACTCCTTTAAAATTGATGAGGAGGGTTAAAAAAATGATTGGTTAAAAAATTTACTAAAAACAGGTCGTAAGGTCCAAATTTAAAAAAAAATCGAGTCATGTATATAAAGATTGCCTAAGACACGATTTTATAACCAAATACAGTCAAGTTTAGGTGTTAGAACACTTTATTACGGATAAAGTAAAAATAAATAACAATATAATACTATTATAATATACCCTTTTACCCCACATAATCCGAATTTTTCGTCAGGTACAGTAATACTTAGTTTGTAACGGGTAATTTTCAATATAAACCATTTGAAATGAAAATGAATATGATTTTGTATAGTATAAGTTTTGATAATAATAGCATAATACAATTATCATATATACCTAATCATATATACATCAGCACTAAAAAATTAAATTTTACATTTTGATACAATTTTTTGAGTTTAATTCGGAAATGACAGCTTGGGATTGCTTAATCATAATTGTTGTAAGTCATAATCTGAGTAAATACAAATGACAATGACCATAACCTTTAATTTCAGCACTTTTGCTTTTCTTACGAAGCAAATCTCTTAAATGATAGAGCACAATTGGCATGTGTTGGCTGTAACAGAGCTGCCATGACTAATATTTGAGCTCTATTGTAGCTGCCAATTAGATAGTGGGACATGCAAATTTATGTAGAGTTTCTGTTGTCTACTTTTAGGCATATGTTTATAATTTTGTATATTTAATGAACACTCGGGTTGCTTTCGAAAGCACCGTGGTCGGGGCTGTATGGAACCGCGGCCATAAATACTTCTAGTGGAGATATCGTTATGAAATTTTGCTCTAAGTGCCTCCTCTTTCGCTGCAATTTCGCATACATTTCTGTGGCACTTTTTTTGGCTGGTTCATTTTGTTCATTTTTAGCTGCCTCTGCATACTTTCGAGCTGGTGTTAAAAAATAATAAAAAAAATTAAAACAAATGAAATAAATACTTCTAATTAGAATTAATATTGTTAATTATTACCAAAAATCAAGCAAAAATTCTAAATATTAAAAAAAAATAACTATCTTGTTGCATACTTTCGAGGACATGAAAATAATAAAACAAAATAAAAAAATACTTCTATTATTATTATTATTATTATTACATTTTCGGCAAAAATGCAGAAAAATAATCTGAATATGAAATAAATAAAATTGGCTGCATTATATGCAAGTTCACTGAAATATCAACAAATTTAGCATGTGTATGCGAGAAAATGATTATGCAATACAACCACAACAACCTCAACAACAACAATAACAACAACGACTAAAACAAACAATGGCAATGACTGCAAATGTTTGGAGTTGTGCACAGTTGTGGTCACGCATGTAGAACAATCATATTTATTGTTGTTTGCACAAAGTTCAAATTACTCAAGAGAGCAGGACAGACCAGAGGCAAAGTTAACCAGAGCCAGAGATAGGCAGAAAGCGAAGGGGAGACGTAGAGCAACATACTGAGCAGAAGGCAGACTGCAAATGTGAATCCCAAAGCTCTCGCTTTGTTATTGCAGCATTCCAACAGCTGCCGTTCGAGCCAAGTTGTGTGCAGCTGCCGCACTATGGGAAAAAATGCTAAATTTTTTGGGATTATTTTATTTTTAAAAGTCGGTAAAATGACTTTCATTATAACAACATCAAGCTGTTAAGTTACATACGACCAAATTAAATATTACGCGCAACTGTTAAGTCAGCAGCTGTTATTGATAAACACAGGGTGCTTAAAATAAACACAATTGTTGTATGTTATAAACCTGCCCATATATTATGCAACTTTGTTAAAAATGATATGCAGTCCGGGATATTGGTATCCCTAAATCTTAAAAAGGGCGGTACTACGCCCGCTTTGCTAAAATCAATTCATTTCGACTCTATAAACCCAAATCGATCTAGACGTATTGAACAATGCCATCAAATTTTTGTTTTTTCCCCATAGTGTGCCGTAGGCAAAGTGCAAAGATTTATGACTAGCACTGTAACTGGCTTTAATTGTATGCAATGACCACAGAGCAGTGTTTTGGCTTTTTGAATTTTAATATTCGTTTGCATAGTGCTTGACAAAAAGACTAGACCAGGGCCTGGTCGTGATACACTTGAATGATACATACTTCATGGTAACTGCCTATGGCACACTGGACACGGGAAGTCCTCTAGAGCACAGCCCTGTGAGCAAAGAAAATTAATTGTGCTTCGATTTTGGCCAGTCATCGGCTGTCCACTTACACCAAATTGTGTTCCGGATCTGGCCAGACTGGCGCCGGCAGTAGAACAGTCGCTGGTAGTGGTACAGCTGCCGGTAGTGGTATGGTTGCCGGTAGTGGTATGGCTGCTGGTAGTGCTACTGTCGCTGGCTGTGGTGCAGCACCACCAGCTCCTCCGCCGCCCCCGGCGCCATTGTGTGCCCCTTTGCCACCCTTGCCGCCTTTGCCGCCTTTGGAGCCGTCTGGTCCGTCAGGTCCATCGGCGCCATCCTGTCCATCCTCACCATCCGGCTGCACGCCGGCTGGACTGGGTGCACCAGGCTGTCCGGTTTGACCGCTCTCACCGGATGAGAGAATGCCACCACCACCACCAGCTCCTCCGCCTCCACCACCACCTGCACTGCCACCACCACCGGCACCACCGCTGCCACCAGCACCGCCCAAGATGCCGCCCGCTTGTCCTGCCTGTCCAGCACCGCCGCCTCCACCACCACCAACACCGCCGAGTCCAGCATAATCAGCTTCAGCAACAGCCGCTGCACCTACATCTACAGCCACCGACGATGCAGCGCTGTCGACTAGTAAGCCCTGTTCATTCGGATTGGCATCTGCAGTTGACTCCTCGACATATTCGCCCTCCAATCCAGGTTGCGGTTTCCATAAACCATCGTCAGTTCCAACTGGCGGTTTGTAGCTGCCATCCTCCTCTGGCGATTGCACCAGCAAAAGCACGGGTGCCGGCTGCGACAGCAGGTATGTGCCACCGACAGGTACCTTTAGGGCGACGGGCACCACATGAGCCACGCCCACGCCCAGTAGACCAAAAACCAGCAGCAGCGACTGTAATGGAAATATTTAATTATTATGGTCAACACGGCGTATGCTGAATATTCACCGCTGTTGTACGCATTTTGTCCAGTTTTACAGTAGAAAAGTTCTTCTTGATACGGTTTCGTCTAAAGTTTTTGTGCTACTGACTCTACTTGCAACACCCTACACTGGTTTATATACGTTAAGTGTTGCTCATTTCCATGATGTATTACTCTCAGAGACATTGTCTATAAATGGTAGTCGCCACCTGCATAAATCAAGTACGATCCATGTCAATTACAACCAACTGCACTACTTACGACTACGCTGTAGTTAAACCAGCTACAATTACACCCGAGTTTGATCATATTAATAATCAGTTCAACACTCAGTTAGATCAAGTACGCAGTTAGGTTTACTATGACTCATTGCGGTCGAGCTGATGGGTTGACTTTGAATAGGGTTACATGATTTATGAGTACGCTACTGTTGCAGCTTAAATATGAGCTAAATGTGTACACTCGAAACTATTACTAAGTTTAAAAACTTTATAGTGCACCAATTTGCATTCCATTTCGACTAAGTGTTATAGAGTGTTGAGTGTTATGTTAAAATTCAGTTTTATATTCATTATCTATAAATGGATTATTATTTTCTTCTAAATGTATACTATTTTAGCACAATTTGCATTTCAAAAATTATACACTACATTTTAAATATAAATTTAGTAAAATAGTACTGCCAGTAGTAAAGATCTCATCTCTTACAACATGCCAAAGTCTTATCGTAGGGTGGTTGTTTGTTGTCTAGGTATATCAACGAGATTCCTGAAATTCTTCAATGTTCGATCTGCTCATAAATAATTAATATGCCCTCCTGGGTAAATGGTATGCTGTCAGTGGACTAGATAAGATGCCATTCATGGTCATATGCCGTCAGGTTAGTTAAGAATCAGAACTCTGTCTAAGGTGTTCGTCCAGTTTCCTATAGCTGGTGTTGGTGTGGACATGCTTGACTCAATGGTTGGGCGCAATTGCATTTCGCTCGAAGCTGTGTGGCAAGGTTCGAGGCAGAGTGGCGTTAGGTGGAGTTGTCTAGCCGGTTTTCGTATGCATAGTCGCGTGTCAAATGTGTAACACAGTTGTGGCTAAAATTAAGTGCCTCTCGATGGGGTTGGCTTTGGGGGGTCTGGTCCCCTTGACACTGCTTGTTGTCTGGCTGCCTGGTTTCACATAAATGATGAGCAACTATTAAACTCTGTGCAGCGACGACTAAATCAATTAAGCCAACAAGCTTAAACAACAAGAAAAACAAGAACAACAACATCCACATCAACAGGGGAGCAACGAGGCCATTATCATCATCGTGCTCGTCTTCATTCCCTTTAACTGACTACAAAACCCCCAACATTATTCACAGCACCAAAGGAGCCTCGGGCCATGGAGCAGGGCGAAGGGAGTAGGGGAAGTTGCGGGGAGCGCCTAGTCAAGTTAAACTAAGTAAATTGTTTGTGCGTGTGGCTCAGCTGATAAAAAGACGCAGCGTGTGTGCTCAAAGGATGCCAGCGTTCGACACAGTTAGCTCTTTTGCCAGTTAGCTAGTTAGCCATTTAGCTAGTTAGCTATTTAGCTTTGTAGCTGCTTACCCCAACAAAGTTGCAGGCAATTAGCTGAGCGACTTTGGAACGCGACTCGCACGTGAAATGATGCCAACGTTGCGCTTTTCGTTGAACTGAGATTCGTTTCATTATGGTATTACGCCATTGCAAATACTCGTATTCCGGCATAGACATTGACCACTGATCAAAGTCGGAGCAGGAACTGTGTGGACTATTAATCAAAGCAGAAGCAAACAAAACGCTTAAATATGCTGCCCATAAATAGCTGCCCGTTGAGAGGAAACCCACCATTCATTCGCACATTCTCATATCCTGACCGCAGCCTGCCCGCAGCCCCCATGGCGGGGGGTGGCGCATATAAATAGTTTTTGCTGTAGCTTCATTTGTTAGCGCTCTGTGGGGCAAGACAAGTTGACGCCACCCACCACATTACAGCCACAATAAAAATGAAAGTCGTTGTGGTTGTTGTGAGTGCGGCACAAAAAGGTTTCTACGTGCCTGGCATGAGCGTTTTGTCGTTAGGATGAGCAGATCGAAAACAGTTTACAGAAATGATTACAACTGGGCGAATGCGTAATGAGCAATGTGGCGTATGTGTAACGGTAGACTCGATATTTGATGTGCAACCACACGACTGAGCATGATGGTATGATGAAACTAGGATATTTAATTAGGCTAGTACATGACCTTAATAGTAATTGCATGGTGTACAACTCTCCATTATACGTATGCAACACATCCAATTAATTCCAAAGAATTGCCCATGTTTGAATTCAAAGGGAAAGCAAAAATGAAAAAAAATCCAATTTACATTTTTGTATTGTTTTTTTTTTAGTTTTTTTTATACTCTGTACGCATTGAAAATTGGTAAATGGGTATATTATAATATTAAAAAAAATATGCAAATTTTAATTCAAGACCAAAGTTTGCAAGCATCTTGTATTTTATTTTTTTTGTATTTTATAATAATAACATTATGTATACTTTTAAAAATAACATCTACAAATTGGTTGACCTCTCCAGAGATATATGGAACTATCTCATGTCTGTTGCATTTACCGCTTAATATCAAACTAGACCAACTGCAATGATTTATGATGTTTGTAAAAGTGATAGTACATGATGTTGACACCCCAAAATGAAATGTTGTGCGCTGAAATTCCGACTGCTTTCAACACGTGCTACATTTGTGAGTGTACCGAAATAAATAAATGTGTGTGGGTATGCGTGTCATAAGCCAATGTCGAGCGGAATGAGCTTGGGCATTCGCAGGAGGCGTCGAGTGTCGTTACAGCTGTCACAAAATGCAATGTGTTAAAAATGCCGACACAGTCATCAATAACAAACGAATATTGTGGTAGAAGAACCCATTACATTTATGTATAAATCTAGGTGTTCGAGTTCTGCAGACAGTCAGTAAACCACAATAAAAACCGCATTTAATTCACCATAAATCATAATACATTGTGTCAAAATTCAACCATTTTCAGTTTATTGCAACGGTTTGTATACATTTACATTAAGTTTATTTGTTTAAGGCATAGTATGCTATATATTTAAAATCATCAAATACGACATTATAGATTGAAATATAATTATTATTAGCTAGCAGACACAACACATAAAACACTAATTCTTGAATCAATTCGTTTACATAACAGTATACAGAGTATACCAGGGTATAACAAAATCAAAATGAAGGTTTCATTGCCGAAAACTCAGAAATGGATGCAAAAGGTGAACAGCTTGTACCCTTTACCTCCGGCTCCACCTGAACAGTGTCGAGATAAGTTTATTGATGAGCTTTTCAAGGATATAGAAGTGTCTGAATCAGAATTGACTATCAATTCTCAAGACAGCATATTATCGGGAAGAGTTAGATTTGGATCCGCCATTTCTGAATATGTCGATTATGGCAATACGGAGGATAAGCTTCTAGATAATTTAATGAGGAAAAGAGCAACGCTTTACGAATCTGGCAGCAGATTGAGCGAATATAGCGCCGGAAGACGCTCAAAGAAATCGGATGATTCGCGTATAGTGGGCAAAGATATTTTTAAATTGATGAAAGGTCGTTATCAAGATATTGCCACTGCTATTGGCTTCATTTCCGTTCTACAACAGCTGCGGGAGCTGAAAGATCGCCTGCGTATGGTTAGGGAATTGTGGCGAGTTAGTGTGTCTGTGGACAAATCATTCTCAATGTTTAGTTGGTCGATTAAGGACTATTTCATGCGCTTTGCTTTTCCCGATCAGGCGTATCTGGATATAACTGAAAGAGAACTGAGTAATCAAATAGAATGCTATAAGTTCCGCGTGGATCTACAAGAAATAATACGTCTTCTCGATGTCGTAGATATGGATTTAAGGTGCAAGCGTAATATATGCAAAAACTCGATGCTCGTTATTGAGTAAGTTAGATAATGATACATTTATATTCCTATACCTATTGCATACCCACCAATTCAGAGACTCTCAGATTGATATAATGGAACTATTGACAAAATCTCAGTCAGAAGCCAAAAAACAGCATAAGGAAATGTCTTTGGCCAACTACCATACACCACATTCGGCTGATCCTGATGGATCAAAGAAAAAAGGTGTCCAGCTTAAAATCAATTACAATGATTGTAAGTCCTTTCCCATATAGAATATCTTAGGCATAGACATTAATTAATTCCCTTATTGATACAGTTGTCTATCCCATTGAAGCGCGTTACCGAATTAAATGGACTGAGAGTTTAGTGGAGCAGTCTATCACGCAAATAAATCAAGGTTGCACGGTAAATCGAATGTTTAAATTTAAATCTATAAGGCAATCTTTAAAGCTTTTCAATATTTTAAAATTTTATTATTTAATTTAGGAAATATCCAATAAGTTGGTCAGCCTTACGGAAAAGATGTGGGAAGCTGAATTTTTTTGGGATTGCACTCGTGTTGCCTACGAATTGCAGATCACAAATATAAAAAATAGAACTTTTAATTTAGAAACTGAATATGATGAACGAATGATGGTCATTTTGACAGAGAAAGAAAGCACGCAAAATAAATTGCAGAAGGCCAAGGAAGATTTGAAGATGTATCAGGAAAGAATACCCAAGTTTCATGAACGAATTGCAGAAATAATGGCAATTAAAGCCAAAATTGAGGAGGAGGAAAATTTGGCGGTAAGTGTTAAAATTATTATTTTACAAATAAAAACAAACGTGTTTTTAAACGTTGCTTGTGTTATAGAATCAGCCCAAGCTCTCAATTCGTCCTTCAAAGACTCCAAAGAAGACTGAAAAGAAGAAGAAATTTTTTTGAATTAATCCAGAAATATGGGAGACTGCAACTTGAAATTATTTCCAAAAAAATCAATGGGAAAGTACTGTTTATTTCAAAGTTTATACGTCATATATATACTGAATTGGGTAACATTTTATAAAGTTCATAAACTTCCAAAAAAGAAAACACGTATAAATAATAATATAATATATCTCTTGATGATTTTTTTGACTGTTATTTAAAAAAGTACAAAAGTGAAAGTGGTAAATGTGTACAACACTCATGTCTATTCGTGAAGAGGACGAAACGAGTAGACATAACCATGATTGGGAAAAGTCTTCCGCTCGACTTATCCTCTTTGTCCTTATTTATGTACTTAGTAGTTTAGACTGATATTAATTATCCAACAGTGGAACTGTATTATTAATGCATTATTATATTTTATAGCTTGGTAAAGAACTAAAACATCTTTAATTCCTTACTGTTGAAAACATATTACAAAAATACAATGCATTAAAAATAATGTATACCGATTTCTTAAAAGTTGGCGTATTATTTGAAAATTGTACAAATCTTTTCGCAAATGTTGCAACATATGTTTATTGGGCGCCCACAAATTGGTTCGTTAAGCTGGCCACATGTGTTGCTTTTATGATCATATCATAACAACATTTATTTGCTTTTGTTTGGTTTGTAGTTTTTGTTTTGATTGCATCTGCTGTGGTATTGTCTCGCAGTTTGTTATGGTCTCGACACGTTTATTGGCCTTTTCACGCCAAAGCTAATGAGCAAAACATTTACGAGCACACCCCCGCAACTAAACCATAAAACAATAAAATGTACAAAAGCAGGAAAAGAAAAAGAAGAAAAACGAAATTGCGGTGTTCAATGGAACTTTAATGTATCGAAAGTAGTCTTGTTCAGTTGAAGCAAACATGCGCTTAAAGCTTTGAGTCTTACTGAAAATTGCGTTTACAAGCGTAATCCAAGAAATTTTCTATTAATAGTAATCTTATTCAAGAATGGGCGCTGGCTTATCTATTTCTTGTCGCCAGCTTGTCTGATGCTCTTTGTGGGCAGACCACAAACTACACCCAGTCACCCAGTCCGCCCATCCATCAATTTGGTCTACTTTATCGACAAGAATCGTCCACCATCCACCCAGTGCGTGTTATTTTTTGCCCAAACTTGCTGATAATGCGTGCAGACCATTGACGCAGAAGGCTTTGCGTCTGGATTTTACATAAAGCTGACTGGAAAAGCTGAATAAGTTTCAAGGAAAAAGTAGATAGGAAACATTGCCACATTCTTTACAACTTTTGCTTCATTTGAGACCATTGCGCATGGCCACAATTTCATTTTAGTCTAGCCATTGCTCTAAAGTCTTGTCTTTACATAATTGGTGTTAATAACAATAGCATCGACCCTGTCGCAGTCACAGTCACAGTCACAGTTGTAGTTATTTATGCAGTCAAAAGAGTCGTTTATGAAAACAGGCGCTGGCAATGACAGCAATTTAAAGCAATGGCAACTAGAGAAGTTCTTGATAATTGAATGTATTGTTCTAGTATTTCTCTTACAAAAACGATTCGGGGTTGGTTTGTTATGGTCTATGTGAGTACACAAATAGAAGTCACAGACAACCGAGGAATGAGACCACAGACATTCTGGAATATTCCATCGGGTACGTTTAATTCAGGCCTCTGCTTTTGAGTCAAGTTTTGGCTATAAATCTATTGGTGATGACGCACAATCGACTGCTGTGTCTGCTGTTTTCCTTGTGGCTGTTCAAGAGTCGTCATCAACCTGACATTCCCCTAACAAAACTCGAAATCTAATATATATTTTTGGAGGTTAACTTTTCTTATGCACGTTTTGAAACACTATACATTTTATTTATAACATGCGTGGTAATTAAACAATTTTAATTACGCATATTCCTTACGAATTTTGTTTGATCTACATATATTGGAATTATTTCGTTTTGTGTGATTTTGTGTGCTGCTGAATAAGTTGATTGGTTACAATTACATGAGACGTAAGTAATCTTCTTTGCAGCCATATCAATCAACTACAGCCAAGAACGCAGACTCGCAATAAGGACTCGCCAGAAATTGAGTCTTTAACTTCTCGTGTATTTATAGCCTCAACAGGTCTACTCCACTTGCGTTGGTTCTCGCTATCGATGGCCTGAATGGCAAACATTAAACAAAATGGAAACAAACCAAATGAAACCAAAGGAAACCAAACAACCAGAGCAATACCCACAAGCTATAAGGCGCTCAAAGCCAATTTACATGTGGTACAGCCAACCACTGTAATTGTGGGGCGGATGTATTAGTGTGTGTGTGTGTGTGTGTGTGTGTATGAGTGTATATATATATTTCACCTGAGGCCATTTGAGGTGGGGCCTCTAAGGTATGACTTTTGCGTAGCGGCTGTTGACTTTTCACATTGCCTTGTGCTCAACCTTAAAACAAATCATCTTTTATTAGAACGCATTAATCATACGCACGGTGCGCCCGCTGCTTTAAAAGGAAGTGCAAAGTTCAAGCACACAACAAACAGGCCGAAAAATACATACACATTGCTTTTCGCAGACCGTCTGCAATTTTGTTTGGTTGTTGTGTTTTTGAGATTTTCCATCGGATTTTTCCGGGGAGCTTGGGCTGTGTTTGTTGCCTACTTTTGTGCTTGGGCATAATTTACGGCCAGGTGTGCGGCCGGTCTAATTGCGTGATAAGTTTCCCCAATGAACATTTTGTGTTTGTATTCCATTGGAATGAGCCGATCAACCGTTTTGTGTGTTCGATTGACGTCAATTTTAGTGTCGCCGTCTCTGAACTGACTGCCAATTTGTGCTGCCTGCTTTCAACTTAACTGTGAGAGCTGTGAATAGGCTAAGTGCTTAAGGGGGTCAATTGATTTATGGCAACCGCTTATTAACAACCATTTTGTGTTGGCAACTGCAAACATTGCCACTTCGGTTTACGTTCTCTGGCTAAACCCACAACTCAATTGCCTTTGCCAGAGACTTAAAAAACTTTTGCTACTTGAAATTCTTGACTCATCGGTGTAACTTTTTCCGCACAGCGTAAAAAAGTGAAGCATACTTTTGAGCTTGTGTTTATATGTACAAAATTCAACTATTTGCAATGTCGCAGAATTTTCGCAAAACCAACAACGGACGAAAACTATGTCGACAATAAGGCCATTGAAAGCTCGTTTAGCTGCATATAGCCAGAAAGCAAGCGAGACATGAATTCTGTTGGCGTATGGTGGATCTCCTTTGCACAAAAACTAGCTACTGCGATATGGTCCCATTGAGTGTGGCATGCAACTGTTTAATGCCAGCCAAGCGGGCTGTAGCCAGTCAGTTTATCTTGGCGCTGTCAACAACAAAGGGCTGCCACGAAAAAGAAGCAAAAACGCAGTTCGACATTTAGGCAATCCCCGGGAAATAAAGGCAAAAAGACACAGTACTTAAATGTATACCGTATTCAAATGGTTTGTATTCCAGTTGACTTACCAGCCAGCATGCTGTTTCCTAGGCCATGTGGGCGTGTATTACCCCTGACTGCGTGGGCGTAGGCGTAAGTAATATCCAACCGGAAAATTGGACCGAGTTATAAGTGAAAAGGGGCTGAGGGGTGCAGAGTGGAACGCAGTTTGTTGGTTTAACAGTGCGTTTTGTATAGCAACAACCAGCTCAGATATCAAGTTGTCATGTCATGGCAAAAGTTTGAATTTAAATTCAAGACACCAAATTAATGTGCAAAAATTGTGATTTTGATTAGGACTGAATGAAAATAAATGGCGCCATTGGAGCAACGGTAAATGGAAGTGGCACAGGAGACTTTGAAAAGCTGTGCTCCTTTGAGAATGACATTAAAATGCTAATTTTCAAGCTGGCTTTGCGATGCTGATTGGAAACTGGTAAACTTACTTGGACAACTTTTAATATGAATACATAATTGCTATTGATTTAAACGAAAGAATTTCTACGGTTAGAATTAAATATGAATATTTAATTGGTATTGCCAAAAATTTTAAAAATAATTGAAAGGTTTTAACAAATAGAAAGGTAAGGGTTGAATTTTCAAACTTTGATTTCGCGTATTCAATCAAAATATAATTATTTAAGTTTTCATTATTTATTACTTGAAGTTAGCTAGCGGACGACTTAAGTCCGCGTCGACACCTGACGTTAAACAACCATAGCCAGTATCACTATTTTGATTAATGGCCACGTTATAAATTTGCACATCGAGTAAGCGAGGCCAACGGAGCACTATGTGAGATGAGAGTTTTGGCAATGGTTGTTGGTCTGCTGACGCTTCCACACGCATACACCTGTAGGACCGGTAACGGTAATGGTAACGGTTACGACACCGCCATTTTCTGGCAATAAACTTGCAATTAATGAACGCCAAATGAGTTTCAATGGGCCAACCTGCGGCCGCTTTGCGATTTTGTGCCTTTTGTGCCTCGCAGATGTTTGACTTTGTTTACAGGTTTCGACCTAGGGCTGCGTGGGAAGGTCGCTTCGGCTTATAAATTTGAACGTTGATGTGCCAAAATCGGTGTGAAAAGTTTATACTTTAATATAATTAGAAAAGCTGAGTAACAAAGACCTATTGAAATTCTAAGAAGTCTAACAAGTGAGGTTAGAATTAAAGCACACAAATTGTGTAAAAACATTAGAACAAGACAGACCCCTCTTGTAAATATTTGGCAGCACGTGTTTTTTTTTGTATTGCTTTTATTTATTTATGGTAAAAGAATTTAAAGCATTTGTCGCGTTAAGTTTCAAAACTTAAACTTGGATATAAAACTTGAATACATTTGATTGAATTAAATTATATTGAATAAGAATCTTTATTTTAAATATTTTAAATAATTAATATTCCATTTATTAGTTATTAATTATTTGTCTCTTAAAAATTGAGATTTATTTTTGTGCTGAATTCATTTGTTCGTTTTCTAGTATTTAAGTTGAAATTTGTCAACAACAATAATTTTGATTTTATTGCAACATATACCTTATGGCTGCAGGCATATTTAGCTTTGTTCTATTCAGAAATGCTTTTAAAATGCAGTCAGCAGACAGATTTACATATGTACCTACACGTAGGGGCTGAAAGCCAACAGCCAGGCCAAAATCCTGTGAATGGCAATGACTTCAACTTCCGCTTCCGCTTGTTAGAAAACGCTTGAAGCTATACACTTAATAAAGGGAAAGTAACTTTTTCTCATACTTGCTCTTGTTTAACCAAGATTTCATAACATTTAGGCTTTTTAGAAAATAACTTGGCCTATTGTGGGCTATGCTTTTATGGCTTTCATGGCGGCAAGCAAATTCAGTTAATTTGGCTAAGTTTCGAACTGCGCATTTTTGGTTGGTATAATATTGTATAAGCTGCTCTTGGGTTAAACTGGAATTATAAGAGCGTGAAATCGAGTGTCAAGAATGATAAGGTTAAACGATGAACGTTGTGGGAACTGGTCAGCTTTGAGTGCATTTGGCATTCGCTTGAGTGAACAAAATTGAATTCTACCAAATCAGTGATTCAATTGAGTTAAGCGTCTGCTTTCGTCAACAAATCAGTAGCAAATGATAATCCGACAGTCAAGCGCACAACATGCAACACACAACATACAAGTATAACCAAAATGTTAGCCATTTTGGCCACAAAATGACCAAAAACGAAAGCAATCGTCCAATGGCTGAAATGTGAAGTGGGTCAACATCGACGGAAGTCAAGAGAGCTATACCGCAGTGGAGTGAAGAGGTGTACTGTAAGGATATCCGGTTAACTTGACTCCGTTTCATTTCACCATAAAAGCCAATTGCTTACCATTTTTGCGGATTGCCTGCGCCAAAAAAGTAAAAAAAAAAACCAAACCTTGTTGTTGTCGCTCTGTTGGCGACAAAACGACACGCAAGTATGAGTTTGGAAGCACTTGAAAATGGCGTATTGAACTAAAAGTATTTGACGTAGCAATAGCCAGAAGCCAACATGGAGGTTGCTTGACATTTTCCAAGTCAAATGACTGTGCAAAAATCATTCCAGACCCATCAGCATTTTGCCGAGCGACCCACAAGTTCCCCGGGGGACTCTTTGTTTTCATTTATTTATTTATTTATTTTTTCAACGATGCCAATTGCCTGTTGGCTGTTGATTGCACCGCGGGCGGCCATAACAATTAGACTTAAATTAACAGAATTAACGCCTTGTGCAAATAGTAACCCGCTTCCCATCTCCAAGTATAATACACTTTGTTTGCTCCTTTGTCCGCTTTGCACTTGCCACTTGGCAAAGTGTATTGACTTTTGTGAAAAGCATGTAAGTGCTGGTGGTCCGATTAACTGGCTGTTAAGCACACAATAACTTGCCCCTCGACTGTTAGTTAATATGATGTTACTTAGGGTTACTTAAATAGTAAAAGAAGGCACTGTTATATCATGATGAGCAACGAAATTTACCTGCAGCTGGTACACATTTAATACACTTGGTATTTATAAAATAATTTTTAGAAAACTCTAAATGAAAGCAACAGAAACGGAAAATTATGAAGAGAAATACCCAACTAAACTTAGTTGATAATTTGTTGCATTCTTACCTTTCGACACAGTGCATGTAATAAGTTTCTTTCCACTCGTTTACTGTTTAAAGTACTTGGCTAGAACAGTTTGGCTCTTCAAGTTACATGCACATTTTGCGTGAATGTTACACTGAATCCTGTAGGTAAATGTGCTGACAGATGAAGAGTTCTTGTTGTTGCTACGGAAGAAGTTGCAAATGTGCATCTTCTTACTTCCGCTCCATTGCTCGATCAACGTTATAGTTTAACAGGCTGAGTTCCTTGGAGGGAATGTAGCGAGCAGAGGGAGTATGCATGAAGTATTTTTTTCTTTTTTTTTAGTTGAATGTAAAGATTTAAAGTTGGTTTATAACAAAAGTTAAACACTACACTGAATACTTGGAAACTATCGCAGTTGAATGTTGCAGGACTAAAACTTGACTTGATAAAGTCAACTAAAAAGTTTATGTTGTGGTTGTATTAGTAGTTGCATTCTTATGACCCATAAACTCTTCTCTTCATACATATTTACGTTTTTTTTTTTGCTTGAGTGCAGATTTGTTTACTCTATCGATTGCGCGATAGCATTGACTAGTGCTATTTGCCTGCTCTCAGCACGGTTAGACTGTGCGTCTGTCCTTCCGTTTGTTTGTCTGCCTTCCGGCACCTAGTAGAGCAAACAACTTCCGTGCGGCAGGAGGATTGCGCACTATGGTATACTAAAGCCGATAGGAAAGCACTTAGAGTGCATTCAGATTCACCATTTGTGAATGTTTGTGTTTGGCTTTACTCCCCACATATGAGTTCGAAAGCTTAAATGCCCCAAAAGCAAATGAAAATGTGAGCACATGGTTGAAGCTGAAATGGGAATTAAAACAATTTATTTTTGGAATTGGGCACCGAAATGTAGGCACTCAAAGTTTTTGCGAGGTTCCAGTAAATTTTGAGTGCTCACTCACAGTCTAAGTTAGTGAGAGCTCATCAAATATTGAATTCAATTTGATTAATTAAATCAGCAAATTTAAGATACACTTAATCTAAATAAGTGTCTGATTGCTACGAATTACGGCGAAGTTTCCATAGCTTGTTAAATGTAACGGCACTCCGAGTAATTTCAGCACGGTAAAACTGGTTCCAAAATAACAAAATCAAGTACTAGGGGTGTGCTTTCAAGGCGATGATAAACAATGGATTCCGCTGTCTGTCTGTCCGTTGGATATGGAAGTCGAACTTAAATGAACAATCGATGTTATCTGCCAACTCCACTTCTCCATGTCCTCCATGGGCTTCGCACTTGGGCAGCTCTCACGTTTTTATGGAAGGTACTTAAATTGGGGGCTCTGGAAGTTTAGCGCCAAGTTAATGCGTTTTATCAATTGAGTTTCATCAAATGAAACACTTTGTAGCTGTAGCAGAGTGAAATGAAGGCAAATAAATTGGATTCCTCAATCTTACCGTTGGGGTGCCCAAAAGTTAGTTAGTTGCGCTCAACCGCCGCATAAATTAGTTGCTCACTTCAATTCAACGACTCGCATCTTATTGCCTTAAAGGAACAAGTGTATTTATATCCGCATTCCCGGGAAAATACGAGGCTAGTTAGGGATTAAAGGCGGGATTCAACTGATTCAGAGTGGGTTTTCACCTGAACTGCACTAAGTGGCTGCAGTACTCGTGTTTAATTTATCCTTTGTTACTTGAGCTCCGGCATTCTTTTCATGGAGCTCCTTGTTGGCCCGGGGAATTCTACGTAATTGAAAGCCAAGCCGCGTTTATATTTGCTGTGAAACAAAGCAGATTGTGTAAAATGTAACAAAGGCGAAGCAAAATTCTTAATGCGGGGATATTTTAATTGAATTTAATTTTTATTTATTTATAGTAGCACACAAAGGATTAAACTGGAATTGTACTTACAAGTATAACATATGAGAATCGTATATTTCTTATGATAATTATGTACACTTAACAACAATATGTCACATTTATATCTCAGAGAAAACTGTTGAAGAGGGCAACAGCACACAACATTAACAATTAAATACATTCTTATGTTTAATAATATTTCAATCGCATTGCAACAATTTGGTTTGGTTGTTTTATTTTGTATATGAAGCATATTGGATTTGGAATTTTAAAGGTACAACTCTCAATTGATAGCTAAGGTTTATATACACGTAGGTCGCCTTCTGCAAAGCGGTCTAAGTAGACATGCAATAAAATAGCTAAATATACTATCTAACTAACTACTTACAATCTATAAGTATACAGTTAAGTCCCCCTCAGTTTCGAACAATATTCGTACTTATTTTATGTGAATAATACTATTTATATATTAAGCTGCGCATCAGTAGAACGGAAACAGCTTCGAAGGAATTTTGGTTTTACCAAGTTCAACTTTTGCCTCGATGAACAACTAAAAGTTTAGTTCCTAGACTCTCGCATCGCTGTACTCGATGCGCACAGTGCGTCGTGGTCGCTGGCCTCGCATGAGTTGGGGATTCGCTTCGGAGACTCCCATGCTGCGCAGCGCCATCAATTCCCGGGGCTACAACTGCGTGCGCTTGGCCGTGGCGCCATTGTTGCCCGAGTTGGCGGCATCGCCCGGTGTCTCCACGTAGGAGTACGAGGGTGTTTCCATGACTAGAGGATGGCAAATTTCATAGACTGGCACCTTGAGGCTAGTCTTGCGTAACCCACCCAAGCTGCTCTGTGAGCTTGAGCTGGGCCCGAACGAACGTCATCTGGAGTCAGTGCCCATCTCGGAGTGTGAATGATGTGCTTCGCTCTCATCGCCGAAGCTATGAGCTGCAGCGCTGGGTGTAATGCTGGGTGTACGGCCTTGTATACGGAGGGCAGACATGTCGGAGCCGCGTCTCGAGCTCTTCAAGGAGACGCTCTGGCGGGAACAGAAACAGCGGCATATGATGCGCTTGAAGGCGAATCGAAAATCTTTGGAGAATAGCGCATAAATCATGGGATTCACTGCCGAGTTGCAATAGCCCAGCCAGAAAAGCACCGAAAAGAGCAATGGATCCACGCAATCCTGGCAGAACGGCCTGATGATGTACATCGTGAAGAACGGACACCAGCAGAAGATAAACATGCCCACGATAATAGCCAAGGTCTTGGCGGCCTTTGTCTCCATGCGAAAACGCTTCACCTGCGCCTTGATGTTCCGTCTGCCCATCTTCTTGTTAGCCGAGCGACCGCCCCCCGCCTCACTGGTATTGCTCTGTCGCCTGCCCAGTTCTGGCAATGCTTTACTCACCTGCAGATAGCAGGTGCTACCGCCATGCTTCTGCTGCTTGTACAGTTGCGACTCAGTCGTCTCTCGTCCCTGGGCGCCATTGTAGTGCACAGAGAAGAGCGCGTTGTTGGAGGGTCGCCGTTCGGAAGCTGTGTCGCTTTGGGCCAGTTCGTTGATGTTCTCGTTGGATGGATAGGACACTGAGATCTTGATCTTGTCGTGATGGTGGTGCAGACGACGTGTGGCATATTTACTGAGCCGTTCCGGCGAGGGGGTGCCCAGGGTTGTGGTGGTGCTCTGGGTGCTTCCATTGCTGTGCATCGATTCCTGTTGATTCGAGCCACGTCCGCGATGAATGCGTAGCGTCAGGCGCTGTTCCTCGAAACGGGAGCCAATGCCCTTGGAGCCTGTTGAAGCAAGAAATGAATCGAAATTAGTTCGCACTGCATACACCCACACCCACACACACGTACACAATTCTCATTCTGTTTGGGTGTCTGCTTATTGAATATCGCTCATACGACCCGCTGCACGGCACGCACGCGATTTGTTGACTACGTTTGCTTTTGCTTTTGCCATTGCCGTAGCTTTTGCAATGCTGCCTATGCCCTGTCTTGGCCTACTGCCAGGCTGCACTTTAGTAAATTAAACGCGTAATTATGTAAATGTCTGGGTATAAACGCGACAAGCACTCAATACTCCTCGCCATCGCCCTCTTCCTTATGCCTTCTAGTGACTTGGCAACAAAATCGTCCTGTGCTACGTCTTAGGCGCGTTTAAGCTGCCTTCAAAGCGAACTTTATTTCATTAATACACATACATTTGCATAATCCCCGCCCACTTACACACACACACACACATAGAGCTTGTGTCGTCTGGGCTGCCCGTTTTGCATTTATTACTCATACGCACGTTCAACAGCTGTATAAATTTTCATTACACGCCGCGTGAATGTAATGAATAATCAGCACAATAATGCCATGTCATTCCGATTGTTCCTGCAAATCGCACTCCCTCCCCTCTCCCTCTCTCCCACTCTCAGCGTACAACAATAGCAGTCTGACATATTGAGGCCCCACACTCTCACTTATTGTTACACGTTGGCTTTAGAGTCCACCTGTCAGATACTTTAATGGACAATGGCTGGAAGCACTCTAATGCATCTAAAGTATGTGCTGTCGGACATGAGCTCGGATCGGACTTGTTTGATGTTACCTTTGCTGCTGATCAAAGCAGTTGCTTGGGCAACTTCAATACTTTCAGAAAGCCAAGACTAATGAGAAAACTTCTCGTGAACACTCATGCCACATAAAACAAATTGTTGTGGCACAGAGCAATTACAGTTTAAAAACATTTTCATTAAATAGTTACTTGTTACATTTAATGCTTACTAACTTCAATGAAAAGCTTATGTAACTAAGCTTGAAGATTAAGCTACTCTTGACGCAATTACAGACCATTGTGTTTATGTGAAGTAAGCTGCACGTAATTCCTTTTATAGAATTTTGGTTTTCAGGTCAGATTAATCAAATCAGAAATTATAACGTAAGGCAGTTACTTTATTTTTGTAAACTCAGAGCTCTGCTGACAATTTAAATTAAAGTGCTTTTCTGTGGTTTACCCCAACATGGTTTCGCTGCAGAAAGAACATTGCACACTTCGGTATCACACAGAGCAAACAGTTCTGTTTGTCCTTGTGCCGTATGTGGGGGACGAGAATATTGCTATTTTATTTTAACTTATATTGTTTCTGCTGGCCTGTGTCGTTGGGTTTACTGGCTATCAGCTGATGTGTGTACCCTCAATCACTTTTATTATAAATTACCTTTAATTTTGTCGGCGCTCGTTTTTGTTTTCTCAGGGGTTGAGTTAATGTGTTGTGTCTGTCATTGTTTGCATTCACTTTATTGAAAATGCCATCGACTTAATACAATTATAATACAGTACACATATTCATTAAGAAGATCTATACATATATTCATATACATATAACTCATGTAGCAGAAGTGAACAGATGCAGATTATGCTGACTGCAAATGGGAACAGTGTGGATGTTTTACGCTTAGCTTTAATAAATATACTTAATATCTATGAATATTTCTATTGCTGTGGTTTAAAATTATTTAAGCTTATATTTAGTGTGCCTTAGGCCTAAGTAAATACACGAAAATTATTGCCATTAAGTTACAATGTCGTTCAATGCGAAAACTGTCCAAGCCAATTTGCAATTGCGTTTCCCTACCAATTTCAATCCAATGTGCCATGTCAATCGGCTGGCGGCGCTTACAAAAATACAAATTAGCTAAATACATTGGCCTATTTCAACTGAAGCTATTGTTTGTGCTCTGCCGATCTCCGTTGTGACTTAAAGCACACGCCCCTTGCAGAAACCGCCACGTCGCAGACGCTTTGAGCCCTGGGCGTCCAAGTCGCCAGCCTGTGTGGTTCCACTGTGCGGCAGTGAGGAGGTGCGCTGCAGCGGACTTGCCTCATAGCTGCCAATTAGTCAGCTAAAGTCGACTCCATCACCATCATCGGAACAGCCCGAAATGGTTTTGTGGAATGTGGCGGGCGCCATGAGAGCACGGGCGGCAATCATCTGGAAATTCTCTGATGCCCGGAAGCCACTGCGTGTGCAGACACAGCGACAGACGATGCGCTTGAAGGCAATTCGAAACTCGTGGGAAAAGAGCGCATAAATCATGGGATTGATTGCCGAATTGCAGTAGCCCAGCCAGAAGAGCACGGAGAAGACGGTCGGTTGTATGCAATCCTCGCAGAATGCACGAATCAGATACATCGTAAAGAAGGGCAGCCAGCAAACAATGAAACCGCCCACGATGATGGCCAGCGTCTTGGCCGCCTTGGTTTCCATGCGGAAACGCTTCACCTGTATCTTGGCACTCCGCTTGCCAGCCCGTTTCTTCGCTGCCGTGGATGCTGCTGAGTTGCCTCCCTCGAGATCAGTTGCTGCTCGGCTCGCAGAGTCCAGATTGAAGGTGGTCTCGCCTATATCGAATAGGCTGCTTTTGAAGGAGGAGCGCCTTCCATTGGACAGAGCACCCGATACTCCACCGCCCTTGGTGCTGCTGATGACCGCGTAATGTGGCGAGGGCGAGGGCGGGGGTGGCTGTGTGGCTCCTAGGCGTGGTGAATCGAGCATAGTCTCCGACGAGGGAAAGGACACCTTGATGGCCGCCTTCTCATGCCGCTGGCGAGTGACCCGCATAGAAGTAGCTCGCTTGGGTGTGCTTAGCTGCGAGCCTGTCTGTGGATCCTCATTGGAGATGCCAACGGTTGAGCCGGGTGCTCCGTTACTGTTGACACTCAGTGTTGAAGACATGGAGTGCACCGAGAGAGGCGTGCGCTGTGGTGTGCCACACGGACGACCCCGATGAATGCGCAGTATTAGCTGGGAGTCGTCCACGCGATTATTGCCCCCCGACTCGCGTGGGCTGCCTGCAATAAGTCAGTGTGGGAAGTTGCCAGGAGAAATCGTAATGGAACTGTATACAATTATCACAGGGAGCGAATGTGTATGTGTGTATGCTGTTGCTGTTGTTGTTGTTGTTGTTGTTGTTGTTGATGATGGCTATTGGTGGACATTAAGTAACATTCAGTTTGTATATACATACATGAAGTGTGCGTGATAACGGTATTAGAGACACATGAATTATTGATCAAAATTTGAATTTATTCTTGGTGAATAACATTTAGATTGGGTAGGAATCTAGCTACAAACGTTCACATTGAGATTATTTTTGGAAACGTTACCATATTTATAGGTATTGATCAAAATTGTACACTATTTAAATGTTAATATAATTGCTTGTAAAAATTTAAGGTTAGGCTGGACATTTCCCCCATCTAACAGCCTTGTAGTTATTTTTGAAGCATGCTTATAATCACAAAATTAATTAGAAAATTTATTTTATATGCATAGGAATAAGAAAACATGCCCTATGCATTATTGAAATATATTTAGTTATTAGGTGGGACCAGGCATGATCATTCCATGAATGCTTTAAAAGGAATTCAGCTATGATAAAAAGTTTATGTTACAAAATATTACAATATATAGATGAATAAAAACTAAGCTACTTAATTAAGTTGTTTACTAATATAGTTGTCTTATTTAAATGTATTACATATTTTCTTGTCCCATTGATTAATATATTTTAAACACATAAAGTAGTTCAGAGGTTCAAAATTTAAATAAATATTGTACTTTCCTTCGATACGCACTAAATGCTAATCAAATAACTGATACAAAACCTTCCTATCAAGGAGAAAAAATATAAAGGCATATTAAATAGATATCAAAAGGCTAAAAAAAAGATTCAATTCCATTTGCATTACAGCAATCGGGAAGCGAACTCATACATACATATGGATTAATATATGTAGAAATGCAAATAGAAAAACCATGTTTTTGATTTATATCGGTATTTATTTAGTTACGTTTGTTTTTATTGGCAGCAAAGGAAAATAAAATCCAACTTTAATGCTTACAATACGAGTTCATTCCGAAGTTTGAAACACAGAAACAGAACTTTTTATTATAATGTTCGCATAAAAACTATTTTATTTTTGTATTTGTTTTGCTTTCTGTAAAAGGATTCTAGGCATTTTGCTCAGTCCTGAGCTAAACAAGGTTAAATGCGAGCGTGGGTTTCAGCAAATACTGTGTTTTCCATCTAAACTGTTGACAAATTGAAATGATTTCCATACGCATATGCAAATTTGCGGATGGGAAATTCATCGTCCACAAATGGGAGAGATTTTCATAATATAACATGAGGAAATGTGCTAGTCGCGATGCTCGACGAATAAATACTCAGTAGCCAATGCATTGATAAAACACATTAAAGAAAGATCTCATCTGAAAACATTTGAGGAAAGTAATCTAAGTCAAATTTAATTTTAGAATAAAATTAAATTTATAAATTATGTTTTACAAAAACCATATGTTTTTAAAAATTATACAAAGCTCAATAGCTTGATAAACAATTGGTCATATTTCGATTCACGTGATTATAGGGTATATTATAATGAATTAAATTCCAACGAGTGGATAGCATAAACATGTACGGTTAATTAAGCATATAATTGATATTTGCAACTCGAATTGCTCCCGTGGCATTTCAATTATGTTATTGCGTTATTACGTTCCAATGGTTTAATTGTATTTACCTTTCAATTGGTTCGATTAATACCAACTCAGGTGGTTTTTACGAGGACAATGCATATGTGCTTAAGGTATGCCCTGCTTTGGAAACTAGAGCTGGGACCCAGCTGCAGTTGACCTTTGAATAGGGACTTAGATGATAGTTAACTGTCGCTTGCAAAAGTCAAGGCGTTGGTTGTGGCAGACTGGCGTGAAAGTTGCCACAGAGCTGTTGTTGACACAGGGCCAGGGTCATGTCTTTTCAAATTGAAATTTCGAGGAGTCTCTCTATGTGGGTGTATGAGTGCAGCTGGCGCAACAATGCGGCTAACTGGCTCAAGTGCCTGGTCTGTCTTGGCAGTTCTTGGGCGGGTTGCGTTCAGTTTTAATAGACGACGCCGTGAACCTCAGCTAGGTTTTGAACTTGAAACTTGATTACCTTCAAAAGCCACTAAGGAGCGTGTGGGGGTCATATAGGAAAAAAAAACAACACCAAAAAAACAACAACAGTAGCCACACCAACAACACTAACACCAACAACAACGGAACGTAACATACGCCCACGTATTGTGTCACGAAATGTTTTTAGACTTTTGCCAAGAACGTGGCAGGCGAAGGCACAGAAGACACGCAGGGCAAGCCACCCCTGCACTATGGGGAATAATACCAGACATTGTGGCAATAATTAATATCTCAGAAACAAGGAGAAAATCTGTAGACTCTGTACTATTAGGTTAGTGCAAGTGAAAAATGGCTCTATTGCAAAAAAAATAAATTTTGCATCCTGACTTGGTTAATTTCTGATGGCAAACAGAACTTTTGGTCAGGGGCTAAAAAACTAAAAAAATATGAAAACTATCACAATGAATAAGAGAATAAACGTGTATACTCAAACTATGGAAATCTCTTTCAAAATAACGGTAATAGTAAAAGCAAATTTTGCACATATAGTTATTTTACGGGGTGTATATTCTGTTTCATATATTTTAGCAGCTTGTGTTTCGATAATAACTGTTGAGTGTAACAGCTGTTAATTTAACAGTTGTCGTATGTAACATAACGGTTTTGTGTTATTCCCATCAAAAGAAATTATCTTTATCGACTTTTAAAAATGGATTAATGCCACAAAATCAAGAGTTTTTCCCCATAGTGCTTTAGTAGAAACTATTACAGGCTCAGGCTTTTCCACTGTGTGCATGTGTGTGAGCTTATGGGTGTGTCTGCCTGTGTTGTTTGGGTAATTGTAGCTTATTTCAAGGCTGTCGCCTGATGCGGTGCTGCGAGCTGTTGCTGCTGCTGCTGCTGCTGCTGCTGAAAATCTGGTCATTGTCTGAACACTACTCGTAAGGACACGTCAAATCAAAACAACAACAGCGTCCTCAACCAAAACAATACGATGTCGTCATCGAAAAATCCAAGCAGTCGTATTAAGGTCACAACTAGTAACTTTTGTAAATAGCACAATTAAATAAATAAGTATAAATTTGAAAGTTTAAGAGTAAATTTTATTATACCTGATTGAACTGAAGTCGTTGAAAATCATTTCCTCATGGATTTTAATTGTGCTTATTTATATCTGCTATGTCTTGTATAAATATAAGCAAAATTAAGCTGCAGCATCAGCCTAGATTAATCCGAATTTAAGAGAGATTTTATGTGAAATGCGGAAATTAAAATTATATATTGCTGTCTATTAAACTGTCATTAGGTTGGTTACTCCAAACTGTGGGCGTAAGCACTTTTGACTGGATTTTTATTTTATTCTATTTATTTCGGGACTGGCATTGGGAATTGGCTCCGTGTTTAGGTCTGCGTCAAGCAATTAGCAGGAGCATTGACTTTCAGAGTGCTGCTCACGGAACGTGGCTATTGATTTTTGTTATATAACTAAGCAGGCAGTTGGCCTGCGAGTCACTTTGACATTCAGTCAGTTAGCCAGTTGGCTTAGGTTTGTTTAAAGCCAATGCGTGCGCTTGGCTTACCAGCACTTTGTGGTCGTATGAGATTAAAAACTCAACTAGAACTGTGCCCAATGAGCTGATCAGCCGGAACAAAGTGCGCTACAACATTGGCAAATCTTTAATATTAAGTAGGACACATTTGTATGTGTTTAAGTATAAATTTATTGGCATTTTGCCTTTTAAAGCTGATGAAAATAAAATAATCTAGGTATACAGAAATTAACATAGTAGCAGATGAGTAAATAAAATTAGTATATTCTACAGCCTCACACAGCCCAAAACTCTACCAATTTTATCATGCCAGACGATATTTCATGTTTATATTTCATGCGAATTGTAATTTTCCTTGTTTTCCTCCCTAATGGCTGCAGTTTGCTCATTACATTTACGCTGCCTTTTTCCATAAGCGGATTTGTTTGATGTGCTTCGCTCTGTTCTGTTTTATTCTTTGAAATATGTTTTGTACTGCATGGAGAACAATGCTCATTATATGCTTAACAAGACTGAACCAGTACCATAAATAGATTGCCGACGAGTGAGCACACTTTGAAATCCCTATGTCTTAAACTTCCCATGTTAACAGAAAATCGACTTAAAGCTTCAATTTAAACTGCTCTGCAACTTGAATACGATTATCAATCTCATTTATTTTAAAACACGTCTATGTGCTTATTATGTTCTAAATAATATTTAAAAACTCTGAATATACTGTCAGTATGTTGAGAAAGAATTTTATCTTGAATAAAGAATTTTATATTTAATGGTAATAAAAATCCCAGTTAAATGTTCATATTATTTTATGCTCTGACTGTAAATAGGAGGGGGTAAAAATTTGAAGGGCTTAGTGTATTTAAAATCGTAGGCATATTATTAGTAATTTTTAAAATAGGGGCAATTATAACGTATTTTGAAAGTTTACTTACATTGGATAGAGATATATGTATATGGTACTATATTCTAGAAGCTACAAAATTTGCATATAACTTAAGAAATTTTATTGACATAGTTTAAATGTGGATTTTAGTTACAAGGATTGTTTATTTGTTGTTTAATTGTAGAGTTTTTGTTTTTGTTCTTAATTATAAGGGTGTAATGTCGTTTAGTTTAACAATTTTATTTTCTCTTAGGGATCTATTTATGGGGTACTTTGTATAAATATTTATATGATATTGTAGGTTATTTAATTCATGTTGAGTAATGTGTACCGAGTGCAGAACACAAAAACAAAATGCCGACAAAAATGTGTGTGGTTATTTATAAATTACACCAAATCTGATATGTAAATAGACGATGTTTTCACGAATTTTCGTTGCAATTGCAAATGTTTTGTATTGAAACCGAGTTACACACAGGACACACAGAGTTATGATTGCCAATATGCGTTTGTGTGATTGTTTTGCCATCTTTTTGCTTGGATTTATTTCACTAGGAGTTTAGAGACACGGATGTAGATTTATGAGTACGGTTAGTGTAGTATGTATAATGCTGGTGTTTTTTATGGTTCATTTGTCGCATATCGATTGTTTTCATTTTATTTTTGTGGTGTATGTGAAACCAAAACAGAAACAGGATCAAGGACGTCACACAAATTCTACACGTTTAGAGTTTGAAAAATATTTTGGAAAAAATTACCAACTACATACTCTACGTGGAATACATTACTTATACACTATGAATTGTCGAAATCGAAATCGAATTGAATGAATAAAATATGTTTTGAGGGACAAAACTTTTAGCTACGCACAACTTGCCGAATGAGAGATTTAAAATAAATGTGTTAAGATGTTTCCCAGTACATAAATACGGTCTTCCAACTTACCCTTGGTGGTCTTGAAACCCTGATTTATGGCCCTTGTGGTTCGTACAGCGGCTCTATAGATGCGCCAGTAAAAGAAGAGCATCACGAACATCGGTATATAGAAGGAACCCAATGCTGAATACAGCACATAGCCTCGATCATTGGTTAGTTCACACTTCCAGGGGCAGCTGGTGGGCTGTTGAAGTACAGTCTGTACCGGTGCATTCAATAGATCGTAATCCATTTCTGTGAGAGTTGCAACTGTTGCTGTTGTGCTTGTTGATGGAGTTGTTGTCATGGCTGCTATGTGTATCTCAGCAGAGCCATCAATGGGTGCAAAATTCGGATCGTATGGATTATATGCACTGCCCTTGGTAATTCCATTTCCATTCGCATTTTTTTTGTCAGTTGTTGAGGACGCTGCCTCTCTACTTTGCTTAATGCTATCTACATCTATTTGCCCATCCTGTGTGCTTGACATTGTGGTGGCATAGTAAAGCGTATAGTTTCCCCGAGTATAGGTTGGTTGTACCATGGCCTGTACAAAAGTCAAGAAGAAACAAAAAAACAGAAACAAAAACAATGTATATTATTCGTATACGACATTTGACGGGTTATATTAAAAGCTTTGTCATCGGTTAGGCCATTGAAATTCGAGACTCGCACGCACAACATTTCAGAGTCGCACATTGCTCACAATAAGCTAATAAAAATGCAACTTAAAGCGGTTTATTTTGCAAAAGATATTTGAAGACGTGTTCTGAATAAATATTAGGCCAAGGTGTAGCATACATTTGGGAGCCCCAAGCAGGATATATTATATGCACATATTGGAATTTGTAAGAAGCCTTCATGAGCAACAACTGTGAAATACCCTATGGAGCCTAATGGCCAATTCTCAATTGATTACTTAAATGTTACTCAGGCATCTCTTCAGCACAACATACCCACTCTGATGCAGTTCAAACATTGAAAACATCATAAAGTGAATAGCGTATTAATAAAAGCAACCCCAAGCAGTTTAAAGCCGCCAAGGGCGACACTTGAGAGCGAGATACATATGTAAACCAGTAAGGATGCAGCACATCTGTCGGGCGTAGAGCTTTATTCGGACGTAACCGACAGTAAGTGACCCCGTTTGTTGGGTTTCAATAATACACCCACCTACTTTGCAAATTGCCTTTTGCATATCTTCGCTGTTTCTTTTTCGATGGTCATGCAATTTATAGCAGCGGTCCGGATTACCATGCGGTATATGCAAAATGCGAAGGTATCCAAAATCGAAAAGAAACTTTATTAGCGCACAGCATGGGGTAACCTATATAGCGCAATTATTATCTCCAGCTGTTATATTTAGCGAGATCTAGGTGTTTATATGGACAATTGACGTACGGACGGACATGGCTATTTAGACTCAGATCGTCGCCCTGACAAAAAATATATGTATGTTATATACTTTGTGAGGTCTACAACTCCTCATTTTGGTTGTTACCCACATTTTTCATTTGCTCTAACTTAATAAACCCTTTTGCTATTTTTTTTTTAAGTACAGGGTCTAAATCGGATATGCCATACGCACACAAGCAGGTGCCATATACACCTGAGTCAATGTCGACTGTAGATATGGGCCAAATGGTGTCGTTGGAGCCAAGCTGAATATCGATGCCACAGAAAGCCTATTACAGCACAAATACCAGCAAGTGATGCAATTTCTGGCTGCATACTGTGCATTCAACAGTTACAACGATATGAGATTAAAACGCTTTGATATACGACAGTATGTGGGGGTCCCTGTGGAGTTATGGTTGCCTTAAGTCAATTGAGTTACGATTCACTGAACGCATTTGATGACCAGTTGCCATTAAGATTAAAGCTAGGGGGTTTCTCCGCCAGCTATATGAGATTTATGAGCATAAGCATATTATTTGTATCTTGGTCAGCTGAATGTCTACATTAGGCGCAAAGCTGAAACAATATGGCCAAACAGCATATATGCTGTGTTGGCCTTAGGGTCTTGGACCTACAAAAACAAAGGACACATGCCGTAATAAAGTGTTCAGGAAGGTCGTAATTCGTTGGCCCAGTTAGTCGCCATACCATCGCAGTTGGTTGATCTGATTACCCAAAAACAAGCCAGATACATATGAGTCCGTGAGTTATGCCATCGTGGTGTTGTTGTCGCTTGTGTGGGCACATCATTATCATTGCCATTACGTAAGTATTTTTATGCATGTGAGCCAAAAATGACAGCGACAAAGGCATTTCAGCTGACAAAAAGGCCAAAAAGAGGCGAGTGCAAGTCTTGTTTTACGGCCATGTCGCCACAAATAAGCCAGCTCGCTTTGAAGAGTGCCATGGCTTTGGCCAGTGGCTTTTGGTAGTTGGGTAAAACTTCAACTGGTAATGGTGTCAATGACAGCCTTAATGAGAACGTTGTTGTTCGAAGGGTTTGACCAAGCGTCGGGCAGAGGTTGCTTTTTGTCGCAGCGGTTGGTGTTGGCGCTGTTGGTTGCATGCCACAAACAGCTTTTTGAGTTTTTTCAATTTACAAATTTTCAATTTGGGCTAGCGAAACAGTTAGAAGTTTAATTTATTATGTGGTGGGTGTGTTGGGGTCATGGTCTTACCTTTTGATCCTTCCAGCCCACTAGGGGTGGAAAGCAAATAACAAATGAGAGTACCCAAATGCCGGCGATTAAAGACTTGGCCTTTTTCGTGGACATAATGCTCGGATAGGTGACGGGTCGCGTGACTGCCACATAGCGATCCAATGATATGGCACAAAGATTCAATATTGATGCCGTGCACATCCAGACATCCACGGCCAGCCAAATGCGGCACCAGACATCGCCGAATATCCAAACCTGCATATTGGGTAGACATATGGACATGAGAATTATTTGGCAATCGATTAGTGGGGAATACTTTACCTTGAATACCTCCCAGGTAGCCGAAAATGGAAGCACCGCTAGGCCCACTAGTAAGTCGGCTACGGCTAAGTTAACGATGAAAAAATTGGTAACACTACGTAGTTTATTTGAACAGAAGACGGCAGCAATCACCAGACAATTGCCACCAATAACCAGCACATTGATGAACTCCAGAATGGCCAGTGAGATCAGATTCGCCGGTTCCGTCCATTTTACTGATTTAATTAGATCCTCACACTCTGTCTCATTCATGGCGGTACTTTTGAGATGGGTGTATCTTTGTGTTCACCACCTGCAAGCACAGAACAGCACAGTAATGCCTCGTTAAAATGAATCAAACTCAAGCTGTTTCTTCTTCATTCGTGCATAATTAGCCCGGGCATGTTGCGATGTTGTTTTGTTCCGCATAGACATTGCGTGGTCGGCATGCTTAATTAATTTATGAAAATAAGCGTACCTAGCTTCAGTCCTAGCCTCTGGTTAGGGGGAAAAGGTAAACAAACAGCCAAAACAATAGCTGGAACGCATAACTTTGCGAGCATGGCCAGGGGCAGTGGATGGTTGAGTTTTCCTGCCAATTCGCGAAAACTTTAATGAATGCTCAGGACTTTTAGGTCGAAAAGCAAGTAAACTTTGCTATGCCTTACTGACTGAAGGATATGCTAAGTGGCGACTGGAGAGAGTACTGTTAGCTTGGTAAATTTGTAAAATTGTTTCGCAAGTGGAGGATACAAGTCAATACATAATCCAGGTCAAAGTGTAGCTTAACTTCGCTTGAGCTTGACAAATAATTGCAAGTGGCTGCGGAAACGGAAGCGCTGACATTTCAGCAATGCAGCCGGAGTAGAATTTGTCATGCGGTTTGCGTGCACATTGCAGTTTAATTGCGGCAATTAATTACTGTCGTTATACCATATATATTAAGTCCACTTACCACTTGTCGCATGGCGTTTATGAATGAATTTACAATGAAAAAGCAATTGCATTGCCATAGCTAGCGGTATCTGTTCATCAAACATGCTATGAAGCCTATACAAATTAAACAATCAACTACTATATTTGTCATAGAACTGTTTGCAAATGCTGTCAATCAATATCCATAAAATTGTCTTAATAATTGCGCACAATTTGGACACTATTCAATATTTCAAAATATATTTTTGACTTTAATGGTTATGGCACGCACATCGGCAGCACAAACACAAACACAAACAGCAACTCAAACACAAACAACATCACCTACACTTCATTTGGTTTGGGTAATTGTGGCCCATGCAAATGCGAAACACGCAATAAATCGATTAAAAATATATATGTACCTTTGGCTTAACTTGGCGTCTTTTGTATCTTGCAGATACTACAGCACTCGCTTTAGAACTTTTGGCACGTTCGCTTCAATTCGTGCTGCCATAAGATACTCAGATACATATGTCGAAGTTGAAGTTGATGTTGATATTGATGTCGATTTAGATATAGACGTGTTGCTGAGACACAGTACACCTGTTATAGTCAGCTTGAGTTGTTTTTAAATCAAAGCCAATTCAGTATCTTATGGCTTATGCATAAGGCTAACGTTTATTGTTTTTGGCCATTATTATTGACTGCACTTGCGCTTGTTGCTATTATTATATTTATATTGGTGTTGGGAAAGTCAATTTCCACACATATCGATTTAGCTGCATTCACTGCCAAGGACACAGTACAAACATTAACTTAAATATTTAAACATCCACAGAATGTACTAGCGAAGCAATAAAAGAGATATTAGATTTGAAATATTGTGACTGAGACGTTATCTTTTTTGTGTAATTGTGGACAACTTTCCCACTGCTTGTTCAACGCATGTTGTTGACAAAAAATATCACCCTGAATAAAGCGAATTTGGAAGTTGGGACGGTGGAACGGTGGGGTGAGGAGAGCGGGGATGACAGTTCGCGAGGTCGACTAAGTCGCGGTCTCACAATAAAGGCAATCAGCCGCATTGAGTGTGTGTGGGAGAACGAGCATAAATTACTCACATGACAACAAAAATAAGTTAAAGGAATCTGGCTTTATAGCTGAAGCTTGCAAATATTTCGAGCGGCAGCATAGCACAGCATTCGCCTGACAGCCAGACAAAGAGGTTTTTAAATTAAAAGCAACAGACTATATATAAACATATATATATATTCATACAAGAGTTTTCCATTCTAGTGAAATACTCAGCATTTAATTTTTCATATAAAATCTGTGAAGAAAGCGTTGTAAAAAGTTTAATATATGGCAGCTAATAATGAAAAATGGCTAAATGAAGTTACAAGTTAAAAATTTGCTAACATTAAATGGTTGCGCACCATAAATAATTGACATTTAAAAATGCCGAGCATCGTGTGTAAGTCACATAAAAGCCTTTTGCAGGAACACCCGCTGCGTATGCTCAATATCCGCACAACATTCATTGCGTTACGCATACGACCAGTTGACGAGGCTTAACAGTCGACGACAACATTAAGCGTGGCGTAGGCATGGCAGGGCATGTGTTAAATTTAATTACAGCGGCATAAAAAAAAGTTACTCAGATTTTAAAATGGCTATTTAATTGAGAGCGAGATTTTCTGAAGAGCCATATGAAATTTCAATAAAAGTCGGATGTGAATGTGAATATGAATGAGTGCGTACGTGCACTCAATTACAACCAAAAGCAACAGCACACATTACTTATGCGCATAATCTTTATAGAAGCCTTAAAAACGGTTGAAGCCCCATGGAATTTGATTCAGTTACAATCCAGTAGTACGAGTATTTCATTTAAAATTTCAACAATAATTGATATCGCGTATTCCAAATATTTATAAATCCACTCTGCTTGATTGAGTTTTCATTAAGCATCCATAGCACATACTTCAGCAATTAAAATATTTATATATGAGAACTCTAATTATGAAACAATTTATTCGATTTCAACAGAAAAGGATCGTTTCATATTTGGTTTAATATTTTTCAGCGTTTTTAAATAGTCATTAAACGCCTGATTACATTATTTAATTTGAAACAATTTAATCAAACAAATTATTGGCCATCTAAATCAATCACTGAAAAATTCCTAACAATTAAGCATTTTATAATAAATAATTATGGCTGAACACATAACAGTATAAGTCAATCCAAATATAACATTTTATTAGTAGTTCCTACAAATCTGTTAAGCTCTTTTAAATCAGCAAATATTTATCATTTAAGCTACTAAATGGGCTCCCCACAAATTAGCGTAATGCGAAGATTAGTTCGGCGATAAACGAGTTGAATTAAATGTAGAAACTACAACAATTTTGAAAGGATGTTCAGCATTAAATATTACCAGCAGCAGCACAAGCAACACAAACAGAGATAAAACAATTTTGCTGTATTTATTTATTTATTTTTTTTTTGGTTCTGTAATTTGTGGCGAATGCATTTGGCTGTTAGCAGCCCGCAGAAACTTTCAACTTAATGCTGTTAATTGCGCGGAAATGTGGCGAAACAAAAACGCTGTAAGCTCGAAATAAAAATAAAATAAAACAAATCAACATGGTTACTACTCTACTCTAATTTCGTTGACGTCGGAATTGAATTTGTGGCAGGATATCATGCCGAACTTAAGCTCTTAAGCCGCGCAAAACTCAGTGATAGCATACTCTTCAATAAAATGCAAATGAAAGCCGCCTAATGAACATAGAGAGCTTAAGCATCCCATCAGGGCTGCTTGTATCTATCACAGTAATTAATTATGTTATCCCAACAAATCCGCTATATCCAAACACAAGGTAATGCATGCTCAGCTGTCAAATTGACATACGAATAGCTTTATCTAGCTTATGGCAATTAAAAGTATCTTAAAGCCTTAACTTTCACTCAGCAGCTAAAACCATTAACGAGCTCAGGCAGTCTACTGAAAGGCGTACTAGCATCTATTTCTGCTCGTTAATGCGCTTTTTATGAGCTGACGTGCTACTTGGCGTATACGCTATATTTACGACTTACTCCACACTCCACACTCCACACTCGCTCGTGTTGCACATGGAAAGTGTGTGTAAACGGATGTTCAGCTATTTGTCAAAAGTGGCATGCCCCGAACGTTGATACACTTCTGTATTTATTTTCACAGATTTGTCTAACGGCAACTGCTCTGGATATGTCACGACGAAATGTGACCTAATGCGCAGCGCAACCTTGACAGTTGCAATATAATCAATGTCTGGGGCACGTATCAAGATGTCAACACATTGATTGCAACATGCAGCTGCAGCTGCCACGCAACAGGCCACATGTCGCAATGGCTTCCAGGAGCATTCATTGGGAGAATGAGGCGCAGGATGTGCGTGCCTTCATTAGCTGCGGAAACGGTGGGCGGAAATATTAGCTGGAAGTGCTGCCTACAATATTTTCAACACGTCAAGTTTGACTAATTACGCACACGTTTTCAATTACCATTTTATGACGAATGAGCCACAAATTCTCTTTAAAATCAGACTAATTAAATGAAATATGTTAATACTTATGAGTGTTTTCGTGGTCTTACCAGCAGCAGCAGTTTGTTGGGTATTTGTAACCATGAATTACATTTAGTTCGTTGCGGCTGCCTTATGGCCATATTGTTGTTGTTCCGCTGGTAGCTGTGGCTGATTCTGGCATGCACTGGCCAAGGCTAATGCTCGTTCCTCTTCACGTGGCCCGCGGCGTCTGTACTTCGTCTCCATTCAGAACACACAGCAGTAACTCGGCGTCTTCCTCGTCCCCAGCCTCCCTTGCTATGTCTGTGCAAGTCGATCTTAGAATTGGCTGCTTTGTTTGTTTGTTTGTTTACATTTAAGAATATGAAGCACGATTCACTTTGAATTGCATTCTAGCACTTGAGCTGATATCCTTAGCACTTGCTAGGACAGCAACAGCTCATTCAACAGCAACTTGTTTACACGAATGTTTACACGGCTCAGCCTGGGAAACTGGGTAGAACTTGTTTCTAAAAGCAACTTTTCCAGTACTGCTGAATTTCAAAAATGCACTGCAAGTAAACAAGATGAGAAAAAGAAACAGAGTTGTGAGCTACAGTCTTTGATACAAGTACTCATGGTTTCTACATAATAAGACAAGAAATAGCCATATTTGAATAATAATAAAACATATAAAAAAAATGGTTTCAAATAAAGATGCAAGAAATAAATTATAAAAATTAAATCAATAAAGAATATTTAAAATAAATATACTTATAGTTCCCAAATGGTTTATGATTTACACACAAAAATAACTCTGAAATTATGCTTAATATGACTTAGTATCATATGTATATTGCAGCTGGATTACGTTTTAAGGCAAGTAAAAAGTATAAGAAAATTAACGGATTACATTTGATAGTCTATGCATTAAGAAAAGTAAAAAGTAGAAGTAAACTAACTTCAACCATTTTCAAAAGATTTCACTTGAATAAATCTGCAGGTATAATCAAGTAGTGATTGCTAAAAAAAACTTTTCACTGTAATTATTCAGCTAACAAGCTCACTATTCATCTGTTCACCTCTTCTATTATGAATTTGTTTTATAACTGAATAATCGATAGTTTTGTGAAATGCCTTCACCAAATTTAGCAGCGCGGACGCTGCGTAAAAACTTTCTTAGCAAACTTAGGAGTAAATCATATTGGTCTTATTTCCACTTTAAATTGCCTAGTTCTTGGCTTCACTGCTGCCTTACAATTCGCCTTGATTGATTAATTTGTCTTGTGAACCGCGATGTGCCTGCACTTTTGCCATATTTTTCCGGCGTAATCCAATTCCTTTAATTCTTGCGCCGTCATTTCCCAACGTGACAGCATTTTTCATTTGGTCTGATACCTTTTACTCGCTTAACAGATACGAAAATGAAACGTCAAAGTGCAGAGAATGACAAATTGCATTTCCATTGTTAATTTGTATGCATAGCTTGCGCTCGGTGAGAAAATGGAAATTACTTTGAATAATTTTCACATCTTGTTCCGCTGTGCCTTTTGAGACTCCTTCAACTTTTTCAATTCGAAGTTTGCTGAGCCTATACAATTATATGTTGACCAAAAATCAATAAATCCATTTGCAATAAATTTGTTGTTATCAGCTGTCAAACTTAATTATTGTACAGCGTTGCCTTTTATATGACTAAAAGCATTTGTATTACGAAGAATTTGTATATATTATTTCCAAAAAAAGCTCATCAGTTGAATTTCATTATTATCTTTTCCCATAAACTTTAACGTTGTCATATATGACCAAGTTGACAAAGTATAACTACTATATATATTCTCGATGACGCAATTCAATTCTATCTACAAAATCTCATTGCTTTTCTGACAAACACAACAAATCCCCAAACAAAAAATTCGAATTTTCCTTGCGTAATAACTTACTTAGCTGGTATTTGAGTAATTTGCATCGAGGGCGATACTATGAAATTCAGTTTTTTATTCCTCTCACAAATGTTTCAGAACTTGAAATATACCTTATGGCAGCTAATTCCATTTTCGACAACTAATAACGGAATGTGGGCATGTGAAATGCGGAAAACGTGTCCTATAATATTAGCTAATTTATTAAAGCAAACCCGGTTTATGGCTATTTAACATGCAGAGACAACAAATTTATAGAGAAACCCAAATACAATTTATAGGGATTTTTTGACCTAAGACGTCATAATATATTTATAAACTGAATCTAGCTCCGAAACGATTGATTACACCCTGATACTGACAATTCAGAATATTACATGTAAGATTATTATTTAAATTAAATTTAAAACACCTTTAATAAATCTATTGATAAAGCTAGCGTACTTAAAGTACGTAAAGTGGCAATAAATTAAACTAGATTTATTAGGGAGCAATAAAGAAAATTAATAAATAGATATATGAAGATTTATCCGAAATACGACAAAATATATGGCTGAATGTTTATGTTTATGCAAATCACATATTTTGCAGCTAAGTGTTAAGCTGTCTGGAATAGCCATTAAACAGAAAATTTCAAATGCGCAAGCCTTAATAAGATTAAAGGGCATAAATATTGCCATTATGGCCCCCAAAGTCCGTCCTAAATGCGAAACCAAGTCTCACATAATACTGATGCTAACAACAGCAACAATTGCTCGTAATGGCCGACGACAACGATGTGTGCATGTGTGTATGTGTGTGTGTGTGTGTCGCCAACATGGAAGAAATCACTCGACTGCAAAACAGATTGAGATTTGGATTCAATGCCTCTTAAGTGTTGTGCGAACAATTCCCATTCTCATGCCCAATGCCACGCCAGCCCCTCGCCCGCGTGCCCCTTGTCCCACTTATGTCTGTTTACATTCATATGTGCTTCATTCATTGTACCCTCGCCTTCGTGCCTTAGTATGTGTGCGCATACGTGTGGGGGTGTGGAAATTCACCAGCTCAACAGCTTGCATCAGTATGTGGGCCGCGAGTCCTTTATACTATGCTCTGGCAGCAAAGCGCATTGAATGCGTGTGTGTGAGTTTTTATGGCTTTCATGCTCATTGCTGTGCCAAATGCAAGCATATGTAAATACATAAACAAACAATACATACATATACATACACTGCGCGTCATCAGGTTAGCACACCCCTATTCTGTATAGTTTTCGTTTATTTCCGTTAAAAATAAAAAGTATAAAATTCTAAAAAAATTGGCTATTATGCACACATCAATTTCCAACAAAATAAAATAAAAGTTAATGTTTCTATATTTTTTCATATTTTTATATTAATTATTTTTGAACATCAAGTGAAAATTAAGCAGTTTAAATTTGGTCATCAGGTTAGCACACATCGCGATTTTTTAAATTTTTTGTACGGTTTTGGATAGGAACTTTTTTTAACTGATATATTAACTAATTTACATCTTTTTGTATAACTTTAAAAGAGATTTGATTCTCTCTTGTTGAGAATTATTTAAAAAATGCGATTGGGTAGCGATTCGTATAACTTTCCAATATAATTCAAGAAAATGGCTGACCAGGCACTTCTAATACCTTTAATTAATTCCTCTTTGGTAAAATATTGCCATCCTTATTCGTAAACTTTGCAATCCAGCCATCGGCACACGTTTTTTACTATATTAATGTCCGGTGAGTAAGGTGGCCCCTGCAATAAATCGACGTTTTGAGCTCCAATCCCCATCTTAATGACCCGGGTCGTGTGAATCGGAACATAATCGTACTGGAAACGCCTAGGAATATGTCTAAACAATTGTTAAAAATGGGGAAAAGCAGTTTTCAGAACGCTTTTATAAGTGCTTGCGTTCATACTGGTGTTCAAAAATTGTATCTCGCGTATACCATACTAGGAGATAGCCCCCCACACCAATACCCCGCTCACACGACTATAAAGTCAATCAAACTGATGCTCCTCCTTTCAAAGATCCTGGAAATAATAGTTATATCCGTCGGGCCCTTCCAGATTTTATTTTTTTTAACCGAAAAGACAACATATCGCCAATCAGGTTTCTAGGTCATGAGCTTTCGTGCGAAATTTTACCGTATTTCCTTTCGAACAATGTTAAATGGATTTTTTTTTATCTTTAACCTTTTGCAATGTGGAGCGTTGCTTATAACCCTTCGCACAGTAGATAAATTCGCTTCAACATTAACATTTGCCTTAATCCATGCGCTAGTTTCTTGAAAGTTGGATGCTGCTCTCAAAATTGCTCGCTCGTCATCGTCGGAAACCACTTTATTGTTACCGCATTTACAATTACAAACATATTGCAACTTATTTCGCAAAAAAAAATTATATAACCTTTTGATTCCTGCCGACTTTTTTGATATTTCACTTTTTGACAGCTTTAACTCTTTAAAAGTCTCGATTTTTACTTTTTCTTTAATCGTAAGAGTTTTTCCTTTACCCATAATGAAGATTAAGGATCACTTGAGCACTGCCAAAAATTTGGTGACAATACGTGGTCAAATTCCGAAGATAATTGATATACAAATTGCATGTGCTAACCTGATGACGCAAAAATACGGCACACTTTTCGAGTGAATATAAAACAAAATGGCGAAAACCACATAACGGTACATTGTTTTCGCATGTTCTCTTTGCCAAGAATAGTGCATACGAAGACAAAAAGAATATAATAGAAAAAATTAGCTATAAGTTAACAACAACAAAATTAAATGCAATTATGTTAGGCTGATAAAGGTGTGCTAACCTGATGACGCGCAGTGTACATACACGTTTGTCTATCTCTGACGACATCCGAGCGGCTACTTCGCCTTGGTCCAACAAAGGATTTATGTGTCATGCCAAGCAACCAGTAAGAAAGGAACTGATTAGTCGGGCGGAAGGCTACAGTCGAACGTAACTGACAGTAGGAGACCCAAAATCATCGCACAGCTGCCTCACAATTTATGCAAATTGTTTGTTGCATATCTTCGCTGTTTCTTATCCGACAGCAATGACAGGAAACGTACGTGATAAATTATAAGTCGGTAGCTTAGAAATTGTGGCTGCTGTAGGTTTTTTTTTTGCGGGTGATGGAGATGATGAAGATGATCACAAGCGAAAAGAGTAGAAGAACCTAAATATCAAAAATGGTGCGTATAGCTCTAATAGTTTCCGCGATATAGGTTAGGATAGACATATGAATATTTTGTCTTTACTAACTTGATATTCACTTTTGTGATTTTTTAAAGTACATGATCTAAAAACTACACAAAGGTGCTATGGTCTAAGATATGCGACTGACATACCTCGCAGCAGCTTACTTTTGGGCAGTTTTGGTAGCCATCCCTGCCTCTTAATATACCCACTTTGCTCATTTTTAATGGGTGCTTGATACACATACTTACATACATACATGCATGTTGTCTTTGGCTTTCCATAAAAAATTGGCTGTGAAAATGCTTTGGGCAAATTTGTTTTCAGTTTTGCGTACATTTGGCTCTGCCTGCATTTTCACAAGTTTTTCCTTTTATTCTCGTTTCACATTTTGTTTTGTGTAACTTTAGTTTTAGCATGCCACAAAATGTTTTGGTATTTTTTTTGTTTGTGTTTTAAGATAAATAAAAATGTGCTGTGGTTAAACTAAATTGCAAAAAGCTTTTCAATTTATACACTTGCACAACTTTAGAACCCCTTTTAAATCTGTGAATTATAAATAATATTAATTGGGAAATCCCATGTTCTGGCATATAACATACTACACCACGTATATTTTTCCTCTATGGAAATTCGCCCCTTTGTTTATCCATGGTATTGGTAAATGAAGCGTATCGCAGAATGTTTCATAAATTGGCTAATACATTGCGTTTAAATGAACGCATGAATAACTGCGAATGCGAATGCGACCAGCGAATTCCGTTAGACAGTAATACAAATTCAAATTGTAATTCCAATTAGTTTAATTGCAATTTCTGTAGCTCAAATTCAATAGCAAGAACAAAATAGCGAAGCAGATTTCATTATTTTGTGGTTTAAACGCACCCACGAATACTCATCTATGTATTCAAACAGGATTTTCTATTGTCATTGACTTAACTATGCGAACAACAAATAGTTTTTACTGCCAGACGCTGCTATTGAACATGAAATTGATATCGAATTGAGTACAGAAAACAGCAAATAGAACAATAAGTACAAGGAGACAAAGTAGGAGCACCAACTGCACAGTATTGCTAAATTGATGACTTGCTGCCAGTTCAAGCTGCCACTCAAATTCACAAAACAAAAATCAAATTCATAAATTGCAATCAATTTTTTTGTTTTATTTAAGTTGATATACCCTTGCTGGACTTATATCATATGATATTCAGTTTATAGCTAGCAAACACAAAATATTGTTTATATGTATAATATATTATTTATAAATAAAAGTCAACTGAGATAAGGAGTGCATTTTTATTACTTAATACCCTGTATATATTCCGAAGAGCTGAGTCGATCTAGTCAATCCCGTCTACCTGTCAGTCTTACCGTCTGGGTGAACGCTGAGATCTCGAAAACTATAAGAGCTAGATAAGCCATTTTCGGAATGAAGGTAGGTGTATTCCATACGCAAATCATGTTTATTTCAAATGTTGCATATTACGCCCCCTTTACGCCCTAACCGAAAACAACCGCATGAAAATAATAATAGTAAATAAAATTAAAACTCTGTTCAGCAATATACTTATTTACTTTTAAGTCAAGAAAACACAGAATATATTAAAGAAACAATATTGCACGCTTTGCCTTGTTCGGCTGGTTTTCATCAAAAATAAAAAAATTAGTGTTTTAGCTGTTAATATATAATTTTAAATGTTCTTCTTCTGCTGTGTTTTAAACTTACACCTCATCAAAGAAGAAAGTGCATTAAGCCTTCGACTAATGGTTTTGGTCTTTCTTTTTGCATAATAATAATGCAATATGCAAATGCAATTTGTTATCGTATCAAGAAAACAATTTAAATGCCAACAAATGTATAAATGATCACATGCGGCTCAGGGCGTTTCTGGTTTCCCCCAAAATGGAAATTCATTTTGCTGTCCGACCAGTTGATATGGCTGTCTATCGTGTGACAGCATTTACAATTTATTTAATGCCAAATGACTATGACACTGCGAGGAGTAATCAAAACAGTGACACAATCAAATGACAAATTATTAATCTGAATGGAATAGAGTACAAGTTCATTCAGTATAACTTCCTCGGTGCACAGTTAATTCCATTGTGCCACGAAAAAATGTTGCCATCATTAACCCTTTCGACCCCAACGTTGCCTGTGAGCAACTTCACCACTTTAGCGATTAATGGCGTGTTCTCCTTTTGTTTAAATCTGCTAAATTTTAGTAGTAACAGTACCTCTATGTATCCTTTCTCGAATTGAGCAAAAATTATCAAATTCGAAGATCATTTGGCGAAGTTATAGTAAAAAGACTGAACGCGCCTCGCTTAAAATTTGATTTTGAAATTCAGTGGATGAGTCGAAATAAGTAATTTACTAATATAATACATTGACTAAAGTGAAAAAATAAAATTAAAAGCACTTAAACTAATGTTAAACTAACCAGTGGCAAACTTAAAATAAAATAATTTTGCTTAATAAGAAATTAATTAATTTTCAAAGTTGAAAAATTGCTTGTGGGCAACCTTGGGCCGTAGTGGTAATAAATGTACTCCCGTACCCATACAAACAACACATTACCAAAATATAACTTATTTTAAATATAGCTTGTTTGTTATACATCCGATTTTAATAATTTTGGTCTTAAATGATTAGTCCAATATCCCACATGTATCACAAGTATTATTTTTACCGTTATCTTTTTCCGTTTCCGATTTTTGCCTAATTTAAGTTCGAGAGAGCTCATTTTGGCTCAGCCACTTTGTTATTGAGGGAGCTGATTTCAATTTTCGAATTGTTTTCGCTTAAATATTAGTTACATTAGTTAAGTTAATTATAAAATTGATAAATAATACCTCAATGGGTAGTGGACGGCGTTGCCAGGTTGCGAAAAATAGTCTTATGTAAAATATAAGCAAATACAAGGAAAATCGACCTGCAATTGATATTTTACTTAAATTTTTCAAGAATTGAGTATACAACTAACTTAATTTAGTAACAGCAACTAATTTTTATTCATCTAAAAAAATAAAAACAAAAGAGTTTTGCGGTAAAATTTTTTGTATTTTGGTGCAAAGCACCTGCTCAATGCAAAATTTTGTTTTGTCAGATCTCGGATTGTTCGGATAACTTTTCTATTGACCAAAACTTTATTGGGGCTTATTCAGAGAAGTATTCTTGTTATATCAGTACCACATTTTTGTTAAAATTCCTGCGTAATCCTTCGGAACGAGGCAAAAGGATCAGCGTCGTTCATACGTGCAACTGGCCTATCGATTATGTGATCATTTATTTTTGCTTTGGCTGTTTTTTTATTTTTTCAAATGAATAAATATTAGTTGCTGTTACTTAATTTAGTTAGTTGTATACAAAATTCTCAGAAAAGTTCATTATAACAGCCTTTTTAACAAAATTTTCCCTGTCTTAGCTTATATTCTGCATAAGACTCTTTTTTGCAACCGGGCAACGCCGTCCACTACCCATTTTAGCATTATTTATTAATTTTATAATATACTTAACTAATGTAACTATTATTGAGGCGAAAACACTTCGAACATTCAAATCAGCTTCCTCAATAAGAAAGTGGCTAAGCCAAAATGAGCCCTCTCTAACTTAAATTGGGCAAAAATCGGAAACGGAAAAAGATAACGGTAAAAATAATACATGTGATTCATGTGGAATATTGGACTAATCATTTAAGATCAAAATTATGAAAATCGGATGTATAACAAACGAGTTATGATCGGAAAAAGTACAAACTTTAAGTATGCTATTTCTATGGCCAGTGCTATACCACCATGGCCCAACGTTGCTCACAAGCAACTTTCGCTACCGCCCATACCAATGGGCGTGGCAACTTAATTTTTTTTGCTAAAATCTTACAAAATTAATACAATTAGATTGGCATAAAAAAAAAATTTTCACTCTACGGAGAAAAATGCGGGGTCGAAAGGGTTAATTAGCATTTTTTGCTGAATTTATGCAAGGCCAAAACTGCAAAAGAAATGTCGGTGTGCACAGTGTGAAGTTCATTTGGCACGTTTTGGGAAATAATCCCAGTCGGAGTGCCAATCGTTAAAAGTAAAAAAAAATCTGGGAATTGCTTTGCTGGACTGCAGGGACATTCAGTTAGGTTGAACTGTCTGAGAAAAGCTCATTTCCGTTTTATATTTAATCACTTGAGGCTAAAATGTTTGCTTTACTCTCTTACCAATGCGCTGCTGTAAAATCATCATAAAAAAATAAAAATAAAAATAGAAATAGGAAAAAAGCAAGAGATGAAAAAGCAAGAGGCTATGAAAACTGCTTCGCCTATGGCTGGGTGTAGGTAGAAGCGGTAGCTTTTTCTGGCACTGCTTAGCAAGTGGATTTTTAAATTAGTTTTGTCCAGTCTCCAGAGCTGAGCAGCCAACAATTCAACAGGAAGCAGGACCTAGCGAAGCGAGGCAGGACGAACTGTTTGACTGGGGCAAATAGACTTCCACGTCATTGGATGTGACATTTTGGTGCTTATTTAAATGAATTAAGTGATTTTTCAAGTGCTAAGCTCTCGCCACAAGCTGCAAACTCATTTCCGTCTGCGACTTCATCATTTGTTCAACTTTTCTTCCACATTTACAGCGATTGTCCCAATGCCGTCTACTTCACCAAATTCGTACTTTAAGCTTCATTTGGCAAGCAGTTTGTTGTGTGTGTTTTGCTTCTTCTTTTTTTGAGTTTAGCAACACTACAATGAGCTGTTTATTTACTGGCAATCAAAACTTTAACAGCCGCTCGCAATTTGCTCGACACGTTGACGCTTTATGACAGTCCATCTATCTAGACAGGGCAGAGAATGTTCTAGTAAAGTACCTGGCGCAAATAAAAACCAGTGAGGACGGGGCAGATCAGTCGGACGTAACCACTGCACTGCACCACTCTCTCACACATAGAGGCTATCTACACTGTGTGTTGCATATCTTCGCTGTTTCTTATTTGATTGTAACGAAATTCAGAGTTTCCATTGAGAATTACTGTTGTGGTTTTTGTGGTTAGCGGAGGAAGAGTAAAAACAGGACGGATAGACGGACAGACGGACATTGCTGCCTCAATATATATGTGGGAATCGATTTAGGCAGGGTAACTCGGAGTGGCAATCGATACCTGCAGCCATGGTATCGTAGCTATGCAGCCCTAAAATTGGGTATCGATACTCGGTAATCGATGAGCGGGAGTCGAGAGCCGAGGGCGCAAAGAGCAGACGTGTTTGCGGAGTTGCCAAATTAGTTGCTGCTGTTGTAACATTTTTAAGAAGAACATTTAACTGGAAAAACATTGTTACTTTAAGCCTTAACCCATTAATATAATAAATAACAAATATAAATAAATAAATCTACATATATACTTTCTGGGATGTGCCACTTCACATTTTCTCCTTGCTCCAACTTAATATACCTTTTTATAAATGTTCTTAAAGTACAGAGTCTAAATAGCAATGCCCTGCACTTGGCACTTATACAAACTTGGAATAATCTAAATTTGCTACAAGTGGGTCATAAAAATGAGAGTACTTGAGATTTTTATATCCAACACAGATTCTATACAAAATTTAAACACATTAACTAGCATTTTTGGCTGCTTTATATGCGGGGCAGGTGCACACATTAAGCAACTATAATTTAGGTGCGAAGAATATAAAAAATGCTTTAGAGATATTCTGCAGATGGACACATATTGTGCCTGGTTGTCTTTACAGGTACAAGGTAAAACACGCTACTTTGGCAACTTTTTGGTTGGGCCCACGCCTCGTATGCACAATGAAGTTTGCCAGCCTGTATCATTGTTTGCTCGATTTGGCCAGACAACTGAATGTTTTCACACCGCGCATACGACACGTGTGGCATGTTGTGAACCGTAAGGTGACAAAAACATTGCAATAAAGCGCCAAAGTGGCACGAAAAAACGCGAATCGTTGAAAACAAGCGCGCACAATTCGTGCAAGGGTTTAAGCCCCTCTCTGCCCCTTCCCAACAAGCCTTTGACAGCTTTTGCTGTGTTCTGTTGCCTTCTTAACGCAAACACACATACACAGAGGGCGCTGCTGTTGTCGTACTCACGCTGTTTTATTGTTATGTTAGTGTTATTTAATACGCAAGTTTAATGCCAGCACACAAACTGCAGACACCTAAAACAATTTTACAACCACCTCATAAATAAGCACATTTCAACTGCTTTCCTTATATGTAAATGCAAGTGCTCTTTGCCACTGATAAAGACTACCTCAATCTGGTTAGCCACCCAGTCATTCAATACCAGGGATCGCTATTATTATAAATGTAAAAATATTGATTGTAAAATAAAAGATAGTTGTTAGTAAATATTTCATAAATTTAATGTTTTTCAAATTTTATAAAACAAATGAATATGAAATATGCTTTTTAATTTTTATTATAAAAATTGAAAATAATAATTATCTTTCTATTATTATTATTAAAATTGACTGCAAATATATTTTGAGCCAAGTGTACAATTTTGAAATATTATATATTTTTATATTTTTATATTAATTTTTGAATAGAAATTGAAAAATTTAAATTTTATGTATAAATAAGTAAATAGTTTTAAAATAAATGCTGGAAATAAAAGCTTATTATTATTATTCCAAATTTGATATTAGAAAAAATGCCGTGTCTTTGTTTCACTCGTCGCGAAAGTTTTTTTCGGCTTCAATTTTCTGAAACTCATAATTAATATTTGCGATCCCTGGTTACTACAGACTTTCAGTTGGTAGTTTCCATTTCCCATTCCCACATGCTTACTGACAGTGCAGCAAATACTGAGATAGACAAGTTATTTGCTACACATTTCTCATTTTTCAATTTGAATGTTTTTCGCCTCTGTTTTGGGCGTTGAACTGGATTTAAGAATCTCAGGTTTCATTGCCTTGTGCACGTAGGCCGAGACACTCGTCAACGTAATGACGGTTGTTATTATATTGTTGTTGCTTTTTTGCCGTTTGTTATAAATTTTGCATGCATTTACTGACAAAAATGTAATCATTTTGCATACATGTTCCAATGTCTATGTGTAAAATATTTGATGTGCTTTATTTTTGGCTTTATTCTGAAAAATGTTGATGAAAAGCATTTTGATGTATCATGATTTATTCTGTGTAACACATCCTAAATTGACTTCTGTGCTCTCTTTCACCTATGACATTTTCAAATTTCACAGTCTGACATTTAAAATGTATCTTTCGTACCCGCCAAGTGAGCCCTTCTCAAATGTCAATTACAATTATTTCTGTGTGCGATATTAGGTTAAAGTCAAAGTTAAGACGAATGCTTGATCAACTGTAATTAGCAGCATTTGGCATTTGAACTTCAGTTAATTTTCGTGAGCTTTATACCTAAAGCGCTTAAAGTAAACTGGCCTGAAAGCGTTAAAAAGGTTGAATGTATCGTGTGTTACGATTAAAGAGCAGCAAAAATCAAACTTTGTTTTTGAGAGTTAAGTCTCGAAATATATAACAATGTCAATGTATCACTTTAAGTTATTGTTATGGCCACTAAATCGCTCAAATGCTGCCTGTCAAAAACAAATTTCCCAACTAAATATTAAATTAAGTCAATGCAATGCACTCTAAAAAATTAGAATGCTAAAAGGTTTGCAACAAAAACTATTGATAGAAGCGGTGTTGCCAGTTTGGCCTGTTAAACACAAATAGCTATAAATGAAGCATTTTTAAAATTCATTTTGCTTACTATTTTGATGCCGATAATACCAATTATTATGAACTGAATTATTATAACTGAATGCAGTTGATTAGTTGAAAATATGTATGAAAATGGTAGCGAAAGCAGAGTTATTCTGTAAAAAAATGTTAAATATATATTTAAATAATACAGGAATTTTTTCTATCAATGCTCGATCATAACCTGTTGCGAAATATGATTGTAGAGTATACATGAAAATTGGTTTCAAATCGTTATTAGCTAAATTCTCAGTTTTACGGCGGAGCTTCGAACGCAATAAAAACTCATTTTAAGTAGTTTCACTTGAGAGTTTTGCCCAGCCCTGAAATGATTCGAATGTTTCGATCAATCCTAAGCCCAAAATATGCAACGCCTGATATTAAAATATCAAATTTGCATAGCTAAACGCCGTTGGCAGCTGAACAAATTGTGCGTTTCGCTCAGCGCTGATATTGCAGTTAGTAGCTCACCTGAATAAATCATTTCGATCACAATTGCGCATTCGAAGGCGATTTTGGGTGAGATTATAGAGACGCCAAATTGATTGAAAATTCGGTCAAGTTTTTAGCAGCTGTTGATGTTGTTGTTTTTGCTGGTGTGGTTGATGTTGGTGTAGTTGATGCACTTTACGGGCGGGAACCGGCTTGACAATTTGTTGAAAATTATTATTATTATTATTATTTTTAAAATTTTGTATGTTGTGTCTGTCAGTCAATGTATGCGGCTGTTGCTGCTGCTTTATGACTATTAATTTGGTGTCACGCACTGAAAAATTGTTGACGTTAACATATTGCTCAAGAGGCGTATTTATTGTTGTTGTATATTATTGATTTGTTTGTTTTGAATTTATTTATGATAAAGTATTTATTAGCTGCCATTGCACACTTATTGAAATAAGCGATTAAATAATTTATACCCTGTAAATAATGTGCCAACAAGAGATATTAAACATTCAACTGTAGCTGAAAACTAACTTTAAAATTATATTACAAATTTTATTTGTTGTTATGGGATGCGGTCTATTGTTTTAGTACTCGTTAAATACTTTGCTTTGCATTTGTTTGCATTGAACTGTTATTATGTAAATTATGGCACATTAGCAATGCAATTAATTCCTAACGATACTAATTGCTGCAAAACAAAGAAATTATTCTACCAAACACACTCACACACCCACAAACACGCGAACACACAAACAACAAATTTATAATACGCGAAACACAATAAAATCACATAAAAGACATTTTTACACTCGAATTGAGAGTTGTTGAATGCACAACGAATAACAAGTGCACTCACACACACATTTTGCCTCATTATAAATATTATTGTGAATATTATGAAATATTTTCTTCATTTTTTTGTATGCTTTTGCTAGCTCAGAAATTTTCGGGGTCTAAAGCACGTATTGGCAAATGTCATTGCCCGAACTGCACTGAGAGAAAAATCAAGAGCTGTATTTGAGTCAAAGCAAACCTGAAATGCTTTACTCTCAAATTTTTCTCTGGTTGATAAAATTTCAAGATAAAATTAATTTATTAATCGTAATTTAATAATTATTTTCACTTATTTTTTTCAATCCTTAATTAAACAGAATTCTCTTCCGATTTGCACTTGAATTCTAGAACAAAACACGATGCGTTTTAGAGTTTTCATTTGTAGAACGAATTCTTTTTTTTTCTGAGTGTGTGTGCACTTTTGTATATTGTATGTGAATCATTCACAATTAATTCAATATTATTCACTTGATTATCCACTGCACGCAAAACCCAAACGAGCGAAATCCTTTTTGCACGAGGACTCAACAGCAACTGGACTTGTGAAACGGAAACGCATCTGCGATCTCGACTTCACGACGTTCATTTCACACGACAACGAACGCCATCTGTGTGCCCACACAGACGCTCACGCATACACACAGACGCACACACACACACAGGCGCATGGAGTCAGTACGTATTTGGATGTACCGTTATGCACTGTTTTGAAAATGGCGTCGGGCAGAAGGTTCTGATGCGTGTCACAACCAACACGGCGGCATTTTCAACACAAACTGATTGCCAATTTGATTCTAGCTGGCGCTTCAACCTCAAGCGGAACGTTGTGGCAATGGAACAGAGAACAGCAAGTTTTCCAGACAGCAGCAACAGCTGCCGGCTTATGGCTGAAATATCGCATGCGAGAGCAACACTGTCAACGCATTTGGGCCAAGTAGTATATCACTAACGCCACTAATTAGGCGCGTTTTTTTCGATCGGATATATGGGCGGAATTTCGAGTGAGAAATTCACTTTGATACGCGGCCACTTGTTAGCCATTTGATGCCGTTTTTGCTTATATACGAGCCTCATCTTTTTATTTTGGTCAACAGAAGGACTAATCGAAAGGACGCATAATAAATAGCAAGTATCTGAGAATTTTACATGGCAGCTGAGGAGCTGAAGTTGGGGATTGAGATTGGGAGCAAAAGGAGCAAAGGACACGCACTGCTTACAAAAGTGTATGGCAAATTGTGTTGGGTTTTCCGTTTTGACGCTCCCTTTGCTTTATTTGCAATTTCGCTTGATGATAAAGTTGACATTGTCAATTTAGCAAAATTTCTTCTCTCGTTTCTTTCTTTGTAGTCTCCTGCTCGACAAATCGTGTGCCCTCTGCTTTTTTTCTGCCGCTGTTAACCAGTTTTCCATTAGATGGTGAATGCTTTGATTGCGTCAGTTGCCCTTTGGATTTTAGCAGCTGATTTGATTGCATTATGTGCGAGAGGATTATAACGTTTAGTTTAGCAGTTTCATATAGTTAAGAGTAGACTAAGAATTGGCAACTTGATGCTGCAAAGCTGTACGTGTTGCGCATAAATATTGCGTTATATTGATCAATTTTAAGCTATTGATTAAATTGCATTTCATTTTAATTTCTTTCTATTTGTGTCCTCAAATATCTTAATCTCAAACTAATATACAGTTTTGCATTGTATTTTGAAATTCTTTGTCAACTGCCCTTAGTTGACATTATATAAATAAATTTAAATGTATAGACTGAAAATGTAAATGAAATTTTCTACTTCATTTGTTATGATCTAGCTTACACAAACTAAATTTACTAACTACGTAATATTTGTCTGTCTGTTGTTTATGGCCGAAACAAATCAGTTGCGCAAATCTTTGGGATTTGTTTGTTTTGAACACCCAACTCGAAGTCATAAAATAAACACAACTCGACCCAGTTACCCACACTGGCACACTCACAATACTTGGTATATATAAAGACTTTCTCATAAGCTGCAGGCAGCAACAAGGATTCATCTCTAATTAGGATAAACAGCTGTTGCCAAATTAATTACATATGATGGGCACATGAACATGAACACGCGCTTTGCCCAACTTTAACCTTTACTCTGATTGTCTGTCTGCCAGATGTTGCTCTTTTCGCCTTTTACGCAGCATTTCAAAATTTCTGCTTGGAATCTCTTATCAAAATGTCAGAAAAACTACTTTTATTTGGCTCATTTACATTGTATCTCCGGCTGGCAATCCCCCTGTCAGCAATAAATCTCCAAATCAGCTGTCAGCCCAAAAGAGACTTTAGCTGAATGACCAAAATGGAAACTGCAGCTCCAGTTGCCTGTTCAGCGTAAATTTGCATAAACAGCTAGCAAAAGATACTTCAACTCGGCAACTGAGACTTTCGCTTTTTCTCTCTTGTTCTCACCGTTTTTCTGCATGGAAAAAATACCTAGAAAAGCGGGTAAAAAAGAGAGTTGAAGTGGTGGCAAGGTGCACACAAAGATGCAATGGAGAATACATTATGCTGCTTTGAAGTGAAATGCCAGTGCCTGCAAAAAGTCAACGCCTCGTTCCACTCAAGTGCATACCGTGGGGTGAACATCTTGTCGCGATTCCTTGAACCGACAAAAGAACTTAAAGCAAGCTAAAATAATTGCAAAATTAAGCAGTCTTTCATCGAGTTTCGCATAAGTTTTTACTTTGCTTCCAAATATTATTTTTATCTTTCAACTAAGTACTATATACAGTGGATAACCAGCATTCGCATAATCAACTTATTTGACGATTTGCGCTGCTCTCAATTTGCTGAAAGCTGATTACACAATTTCCATTTCTTGCCTCAGCAAAACATAAGAAAGTAAAACCTCCACACACATGTGTATTCACAATGGATATGCGAAGTTCCTTTATCGATTTGCTACTTAGGATTAAGGTCTCTGATTCGCTTCGATTAATTTATTTTAAAGTAACATTTCGTCAATATTCTGTGCCATGAATAATTCAAGCTCAGCATTAAGATATTCTATTGATTGTAACCTGAAAGTATCTGCACAAAGTTAATCTTCGCATTTGTCAATTGAATGTAGCAAAAATATTTTTTTGATTTCAAGTACATAAAATTGGCATAAAACCAGTAAAGACGGAGCTTTAGTTATAGTTAAAATTATGTTTTCATAGAGTCATTTTTGCAGCATTTACTTTCAGTAATCTGGTTATTAGGATATTGAAGACTTATGTGGCTTAATGTTTTAACTGGTTTGTTTATATTCAGGACTTTGCAATAATTTCAAATCCCCTTTTTTATATCACTTTTATAAACTCGAGTTTATATAGTCGATTCTCCAATTGCTATTGGACGATTGCCGTCTGTCGATCAACCCAATATATTAATAGTGCGGAGTAATGGTTTGGAGTTTCAAAATCGATACCTTACATTTAAAGCAAAACAATAACCCTACAATTAATTACAAATTATTCTCTCAGTGAGCTGTTTAGCATTCGCATTCGAAGTTCAACAAATTACGGAATATCATTAGGGCCACATAACGGTTTTGTGGCTTTTGACGGTTTGGTTTTCTGTTATTACTTTGTTGGTTTTCTATCTCGCTTTATTTTGTTATAGTGGCTGACAGATATGCTCTTAGTCGTCTATTGAATCAGCCGTAATGCGACTGTTTTGCTTGGAGCGTCTGTCACTCAAATTCAAACACCTGTAATAAATATTCTTTTGTCGTTTCTGGTTTACGCTTCTCGTTTCGTTTCGCTCGGTTATCCTGGTTTTTCTGGCTGCCTGCCAGATACATTTCGCTTGATTTTCCATGTGAGCGCACAGCAATAGCAACAGTAGGAGCAGCAGTAAAAGCAAGACCAGCAAAAATAAGAATAACGATGAGCATATACAATATACTGGTATTATACACATACCCTATACTATATATACAATACATAAAAGTTGCCAAGCTGGCACATTTCTCTATAGCATGGCCATCGCATGAAAACTTAACTCAATTTCCATTTGAGCAGAGCCAGAAAGCCAGAACCCATCACTGGACCAACAGCCCGAAAAGAAGTGCAGCCACGCACTTGATGTCAAAAGCACCGAGCAGCAACTGTGGCTAACCGGGTTCAGTGGCCACCGTTAGGGCCGTTTAAAGGCAATGGCCCCATTTGAGTTGCACATCTTGCACGAGCAGGTGCCCCACATACCAGCAAATACGTGTGCATTTACAGGCGGAAAGAAGGGGCCAGTCGGACGTAACCAACAGTACCAGATCCTGTATTTTGTTTCACTGACTGCAAGTTATGTGCGTATGCACAAATCACTCCCCCTACCATCTACCTGGGTTTTCGTAACTTAATAGACCCTTTTGCAATTTGTTTAAGTATAGGGTCCCAAAATAAAGCAGCAACAGTAAGAGTTCAGCTGAGCAAGAGGAAGCGGCAGCTGAAAGTTGAGAATTTGCAGCTATTTCTGTTGCTGGTGCTGTTGCTTAATTTAGCTCGGAAGAATAACAACGCACCCGATGATGCTGCAGCTGCTCTGGTGCTGCTGCTGCTGCTGCTTTCCTGCCAGTAATTGCTGCAGGATGCACAGATGCTCAGATACTGGGCTGCTTGACTACTCCTCTTTTCAGCGGGTTGCGTGTCATAATTTGCACCCATCTGAGCACTCAGTATGTGTTATTAATTGCGTAATTTGTTTATTAATACACAACTGAGCACACACGCCCACGCACACCTGCATGTAATACAAGTGCAGCATAATCAGGCCAAGGACAGCGCTTGAAATCTTTTGTAGTAGCTCATCTGCCTTGTGATGCACAGTTGTTGGCGTTGTTGCAACTTCATGCAATCATTTTCAGCCACAGCTTGTGGCTTCTCCAACGCTAGTGCAGCGCTCACCTGCCACAAAATTTAATCACATTTTAGCAACAGTAGTGCAGACACTTGTGCCACCAAGTGTTTGGCTTGCAATTGAAATATTTTGCTTTTTCCCGCTACGTTACATTGCCATACTCTCCCTCTCCCGCACTCATCTGCTCTTTCCCTCTCTCTCTCTCTCTCTCTCACTCTCTTTTTCTCTCCCTCTCTCTCTCTCTCTATATATTTTCTTCGTTCTACACCTACGCATTTTTGCGAACTGGTGCAGTTCACTTGTGGCGCATAAATCAATTTTTATAGGCAAGGGAGCACAGCACTAAATGAAAGCAGTAAGGACGCCGCCGATCAGTCGGACGGGCCCGACCGTAAACTACTCTAAGATCTACATATATTTTAAATATGATTTATGTTATACAAAGCGCAGGAGCAATGTGTTTTCTTACTTTTCTGTCTGTAACTTTTTGGTCTGGTAGGTATATTCAGAATAACTTTCGGCTTTTATAAATTAGGGCGTAAAGAGGTCGCGGCTTTCAAAGCAAACTTGATGGTATACACCTACCTACAATCCAACAATGACTGCTCTAGCTTTTATACCCAGATCGTCGTCCTGATCAAAAATATATATACTTTTATATATTTGAAGCCTTTGCCAGTTACACACATTTGCACAACGTTATTATATCTGATTTTACCCATTTCATAGGTACAGGGTATAAGAATCATCCTGACTCCATTTCGCTTTAATTGCTGCACACGGAAAATTGTAATGGCGAACACGAGTACGCACATTCTCGTCGAGCGATGAGTTTTGGCATGAAGTGGAAGCTGGTTACACTTTAATTAAATTATACAATAATTACCAGCGTCTTATTAGCACAATTACAGACACCGCCATAACCATACAACCGGAGCCAGAACACGTGTCAAGTATCTAACACATCTACATGTTTCCTTAAAGCCTTAAAGCCATCGACACTTTGCCAAATTGACTTTAACGCTACGTCTTGTAGAAGTTATTTATTTTTGTCTTCACTCTACTTCGCACAGTGGTATATTTTGTTCATTTGAAATGTCAGCTTTATATAAAGTTGGGATAAAAATTCTTAAGCAAGGTTTTCTGTTATTTTTTCAAAAAGAATTTGTTTAAATAAATTACTTTAAACTAATATAAATTGAATCACATTTAAGGTTTTGGCAAAGTAATAATCCAAAAATTGCTTTTAGTCTGCTGTTTTGGAAAATCCAGCCACAGTGCGTCGGAGCAATCAAAATTTCACAGAAAGTAATTTGTCGCAGGGCAAATAGACAACGAGATTCTCATGACAACGTCAAATATAGGTTTAGCTAGTTGATGACACAATCATAGTATACTTTTAGAACTAATCTTAAGCAAACTTAAAATATCTCTGATTCAACTTGTGCAAGTTCAGAATTATTTAGTACTTTGTCTGCACTATGCTTAAGCTGTAAACCATTAACAGGTGAAGGTTAGCCATCAATGTTTAGCACGTACTCCTGTTGATGACGTATGCTGAAAGCATTTACATACGGCACACTGATTAATCAAAGCCAACATCGAACATAAACTATGTAGCAACAGGAGCAGAACATAACAGACAGTCATATCTTTTGTCCGAGCATTTGCCAATATTGCGCATACGTCACGTGCGCACTTTCAATTGCCCTGCAATGCCCCGCCATATTGCAAGTAACAGCACAGTCCATAGACTGCGGCATGTGCCACTGACATATCAATGATTACATCACAAAACAACATTAACTACAGAGAGAGAGAGAGAGAGAGAGAGAGAGAGAGAGAGGGAGATTGAGCAGAGAGATTGCAGCAGCATCTGTGGCTGCTTCTTGGCCAAGAAGAGTGAAGTCAATGCAAAGCTACTCAACTTATGAAAGTTCAAGCACGCTCAACTAGCAAATACCTTAAACGAGCTATGACAAATCAGTAAGGACGGAAAAAATCAGTCGAGCTTGGCTACAGTCAGACGTAACCGACAATAAAAGACTCTATACTTTGTGTTTTAATAATATGGAGAAACAAGATGTACTTAAAATATAATTTAAAATGTTTAAGAAATTTTGAGAATGTGAAATGGAAAATAAACAAGCAACATTTTGTATACAATTCATTTTCATATTGTCCAGCTACAGTTTCTAAAAGCGTTCAATTATGCAAAAGAAGATGCTTTAAATGCCATAAAGCTGACTTTATGAATTATTTATGTCAAATCAAAATTGTACTCAGAATTGTTTTATCTTTTACCAACAACCAGTTGAACATAATAATTCAACCCTTTGTTGTGTGGACAGGGTATAAACAGACGTCCACAGCGTTGAGTGTATTAGATGAATATTAAAAGCACTTTCCCAGCAACACCATCGCCACTTTCAGGTACTTTCAGAGTACTAAGTGGGTCAGGCTATGGGTTGCTCAGTGTTTTATTGTTCATTGTTGGGAATCTGCAGGCGTCAGCATGGCGTTGCACAATTTTGCATTTTACAGCGTAAGTTGAGCTTTGCTTTTTGTCTATACATGTGCCCCATTGCCCACGTGTTCTTTGTGGCTGCCATAAAAATTGTGTTAAGCCCGTGACATTTGGCACATTTTGTGTGCATAATAAATTCCGTTTATTTGCATATAATCACATCTGGCCAAGAGGCTTCCGATTCGACAGCCAACAAGTGCACTACACAAAAGTGTTAGTCCCTCGGAGTCTTACTCTCACTCTCGCCCTCTAACAATAGTGCTTCGTAATTTTGCAAACAGATTTTCACACAATAAACTGTGGTTCATAATGCGCAGCGTTGTCGACTTTTGAGTGGCACTGTCACTGTCACTGCCAGCCGCAACACGACATGCTGACAATCAGTTTGGCTGTCAGCGCCAATAGCCAAGCGCAATACCTGTTCGCTCACCTGTTGGGATTTATTGAGGCACACCGATATCAAGGGCGATGAGTATCTGTATCTGGCGGATACTTCTGCACCAAATGACAGTAGCATTACAGGAATAAATGAAAGCACAAGCGAACAAAGAAAAAAATAAGAGAAAACTCCAGCTTTAATAAGTTTACATTGCTCTTTCTTTTTATGGCCATCATTTAATTTGATGACAATTAACCTTTTCTTCTTTTGCAGCGACGTCAACCTGTTGCCACTTCCGTTCTGCTTCCGCTGCGGCAGCTTTTGGTTAATCAAATCCAGCCAAAAATGTAATTTATTAAAACGCCCCAAGGACCACGAGTATTGACAATGTCAAAGCAGACGGCCAAACAAGCAGTTTGTTAAATTCTTTGGAATTAGGTTAATTCAATAAAAGATGTTCTTTTTCCCGAATTATAAAGAAGCAGATGGAACATCGAAAAAATGCAGAGAACAAAATATACCTACATAAATCACTGAAAAGGTACTCACCTTTGGCTTTGTGTGTGATTACTCTAATGCCAAAGTCTAAATTTGATTTTTGTCTTTGCCGAGGGCACATTTTGATCACTCTATTGAGTTTACGAGTCACAAAGCATGTGAGTTTGCAATAGCAGTCCAATGGCAGTGAGTGTTTTCACACATAACCACATGACAAACAGAGGCACACATGCACAAACACCCAGACTGAAGTGCGGGGCATGCCCCAAGGCACAACATGGACACTCAATGCAAACTAACAAACAACCACAGCAGACCAACAATCTAAAGCTTACTTTGGCTAACAATAATAACAGCAGCAACGACAACAAGCAGAGCCAAGACAATAATGGCTGACAAAGTGAAGGCATCTGAAATTCTTCAGCTTATCAACGAGCCAACGCCGGAAGCTGTGAAAGCATTCATACATATTTGCCACGCCTTAGCTGCTGTTGCCTGGTGTTGCCTGGTGTCTCTGCTGAAGATTGGGGTTAGTGATAAGGGAGGTGGTGGGTGTGGTGGGGGTGGTAGGGGTGGCAACCTCCCACTCAAGTTAGGTGAGTTTGTGTGTATCGTATGCTCATCAAATTATGTATTCAGCAGACAACGAGACAGACAGACGCCTAATAAAAATTCCTTTGCATGAAATTTGCCTGCACTTTGTTTAAGGAAACAGCCACAACAACAGCATATATTTGTTTAATGTATTTATTTTACTGATCGTTAGGCAACTTCCTTTTGTTTGCATGCAATTAACTTGAAGCAATTCGTCCACTCAACAAAATAGCATATCCTAACAACTATGCTCGTTGTATGTTAAGCAAAACACTTTAAATCCAATACAAAGAACTGTATTTGACTACAAATATGTTGATGCAAAAATATGTATATATTTTAACTTATAGAATTGGTTTACTTTGTGTAATTGTCTTAAGTATAAATCTCAGCACAGCTATTTCTTTAACCAAATACAAAAATCATATTTATAATACAATGCAAAAGTTAACAAAATTTTAACGGGGCAGATCAGCCCGACTGCACAATACCTTGTACCCTATATTCAAAATATAATTTTATGGAACTGTCACACGAAGCGTAGCAGCAATGCTTATTCTACTTACCTTTTATATGTGGGCAAGATTTACCGGCAGCTTAATACCGCTCACATCAAACTCTTGTCATAGTCACACTGCAGATCCACATACTAATGGGTTTGAAATTATAGTAAATAAATATTTAGAATAATAATCACACTCGCCACTCCACTGAAGCGCCCTTGACACGACCTACCCACTTGACCACAAACACTACACTGTGATCAGCAGCACTGCAGCAGTTCTCGAAAATAAGAAAGAGAAAAAGCCAAAAAACTCACCCACTAATCTGCAGCTGTGGTGAGAGAACCGCTCTCTGTGTGTAAGCTGCTAGGCAGCGCTAAGCCGCTCTCCTTGGTGGCTCTCCAAGCATACCTCCTGCATTACAAGTAATGCAGCGGGTGGCTAGCCGCCTCGCCTATAAGCAACACATTGAGCGCTCACTATGCATAAGCTCCAGGGCAGCGCTTAGCCGCTCTCCTTAATGGCTCTTCAAGCATACCTCCTGCATTACAAGTAATGCAGCGGGTAGCCGGTTCGCCTATAAAGAACACATCGAGCGCTCTCTATGCGTAAGGTCCGAAGCAGCGCTTAGCCGCTCTCCTTGATGGCTCTCCAAGCATATCTCCTGCATTACAACCAATGCAGCGGGTAGCCGCCTCGCCTATAAGCAACACATTGAGCGCTCACTATGTATAAGCTTCGAGGCAGCGCTTAGCCGCACTCCTTAATGGCTCTCCAAGCATACCTCCTGCATTACTAGTAATGCAGCGGGTAGCCGGTTCGCCTATAAAGAACACTTCGAGCGCTCTCTATGCGTAAGCTCCGAGGCAGCGCTTAGCCGCTCTCCTTGATGGCTCTCCAAGCATACCTCTTGCATTACAAGTAATGCAGCGGGTAGCCGCCTCGTCTCGCCTATAAGCAACACATTGAGCGCTCTCTATGCATAAGCTCCGTGGCAGCGCTACGCCGCTCTCCTTGATGGCTCTCCAAGCATACCTCTTGCATTACAAGTAATGCAGCGGGTAGCCGCCTCGCCTATAATCAACACATTGAGCGCTCTCTATGCATAAGCTCCGTGGCAGCGCTACGCAGCTCTCCTTGATGGCTCTCCAAGCATACCTTTTGTATTACAAGTAATGCAGCGGGTAGCCGCCTCGCCTATAAGAAACACATTGAGCGCTCTCTATGCGTAAGCTCCGAGGCAGCGCTTAGCCGCTCTCCTTGATGGCTCTCCAAGCATACCTCCTGCATTACAAGTAATGCAGCGGGTAGCCGCCTCGCCTATAAGTAACACATTGAGCGCTCTCTATGCATAAGCTCCGTGGCAGCGCTACGCCGCTCTCCTTGGTGGCTCTCCAAGCATACCTCTTGCATTACAAGTAATGCAGCGGGTAGCCGCCTCGCCTATAAGCAATAATGCAGCGGGTAGCCGCCTCGCCTATAAGCAACACATTGAGCGCTCTCTATGCATAAGCTCCGTGGCAGCGCTTACGCCGCACTCCTTGATGGCTCTCCAAGCATACCTCCTGCATTACAAGTAATGCAGCGGGTAGCCGCCTCGCCTATAAAGCAACACATTCGAGCGCTCTCTATGCGTAAGCTCCGAGGCAGCGCTTAGCCGCACTCCTTGATGGCTCTCCAAGCATACCTCCTGCATTACTAGTAATGCAGCGGGTAGCCGCCTCGCCTATAAAGCAACACATTCGAGCGCTCTCTATGCGTAAGCTCCGAGGCAGCGCTTACGCCGCTCTCCTTGATGGCTCTCCAAGCATACCTCTTGCATTACAAGTAATGCAGCGGGTAGCCGCCTCGCCTATAATCAACACATTGAGCGCTCTCTATGCGTAAGCTCCGAGGCAGCGCTACGCCGCTCTCCTTGATGGCTCTCCAAGCATACCTCTTGCATTACAAGTAATGCAGCGGGTAGCCGCCTCGCCTATAATCAACACATTGAGCGCTCTCTATGCATAAGCTCCGTGGCAGCGCTACGCCGCTCTCCTTGATGGCTCTCCAAGCATACCTCTTGCATTACAAGTAATGCAGCGGGTAGCCGCCTCGCCTATAATCAACACATTGAGCGCTCTCTATGCATAAGCTCCGTGGCAGCGCTACGCAGCTCTCCTTGATGGCTCTCCAAGCATACCTTTTGTATTACAAGTAATGCAGCGGGTAGCCGCCTCGCCTATAAGCAACACATTGAGCGCTCTCTATGCGTAAGCTCCGAGGCAGCGCTTAGCCGCTCTCCTTGATGGCTCTCCAAGCATACCTCCTGCATTACAAGTAATGCAGCGGGTAGCCGCCTCGCCTATAAGTAACACATTGAGCGCTCTCTATGCATAAGCTCCGTGGCAGCGCTACGCCGCTCTCCTTGACGGCTCTCCAAGCATACCTCTTGCATTACAAGTAATGCAGCGGGTAGCCGCCTCGCCTATAAGCAACACATTGAGCGCTCTCTATGCATAAGCTCCGTGGCAGCGCTACGCCGCTCTCCTTGATGGCTCTCCAAGCATACCTCTTGCATTACAAGTAATGCTGCGGGTAGCCGCCTCGCCTATAAGTAACACATTGAGCGCTCTCTATGCGTAAGCTCTGAGGCAGCGGTTAGCCGCTCTCCTTGATGGCTCTCCAAGCATACCTCCTGCATTACAAGTAACGCAGCGGGTAGCCGCCTCGCCTATAAGCAACACATTGAGCGCTCCCTATGTATAAGCTCCGAGGCAGCGCTTAGCCGCTCTCCTTAATGGCTCTCTAAGCATACCCCTTGCATTACAAGTAATGCAGCGGGTAGCCAGCTCGCCTACAGAGCAACCGACATACTGTACTTGTTGGGAGTAGAGAGTAGAGAGTGGCGGAAACTGATCAACACAGCGAGCAATATAAATATTGCTGCTGCAGTGCTGCTAATCGCAGTGTAGTGTGTGCAGTCAAGTAGTTAGGACGTGATAAGGTCGCTTTATAATATTAAGTGACAGAAGTTTGTGCAGATGGCCATGGTCTGAACAATTGTGTTGACAAGGCGGATAAGTTTTCTTATCAAGTATATATATATAGTTTGTGGGATCTGCCACGCCTCCTACTGCCTGTTACATACATTACCACAAAGTGTTTAACCCTGTTTTTCGCATTTTTCAATGGGTACAGGGTATATTCATTATTGCAAAATCTCAATTCAACCACAAAATTGTGAAACATTTTGAATATAATTTTTTTTAAAGTAAAGCAAAACATTTATACAGTTAAATTTTCATGGCCTCAGCTTTATTTTGAGCTAGTTTCGCAGATTGGCAAAAATCCAATTGCCGCATAAAAAGTCCATTTAAAATTTGCTGTAATTACAACGTTAATAACTTAATGAAATTGACATCAATTTTTCACGGCCTGTCAGGCTAAATTGTGGAATTTTATGCTCGTCTTGCCGGCTTGCCACGTTTTCAATTGAGTTCCAAAAATCAATCATAACTTGATTAACGCCACGGCAACAGGCACAAAGAACCTCATACCACAGCAGTCTCAACTTTACTTACCCAGCTTTTTTCACTTCACTCAGAGTCTACCATTAAAAGTTCTTAGTAAATGACATGGAACAATATTTCCAATATTTTTTTATTTTAAAGCTAAACGGTGTATATGTAAAGTGTGATGGAGAGCTGAGACTTTTTTAAACATTATACGACAGCACAAGTTAATGGCACTTCAGACAAAAAGCTTATGTCTTTTAGCACTTCTTGATACAGTCGCATCAATTCACAGTTCCGAGCATAACTAACGAGGCTGTTCACGTAATCAAGAGCCTCGTTACATTGGCAAGCATCTATCAAGCAAATTGAACACGCCCCCAACGCATATATTACGCCCAGCAGCACGCCCAACTCTTTAACGCGAAACAGCAAGTGCATGTGTGGTATCAAATTTGCACGGCGTGCGAAGACTGACAATACGCACTGTGATGGTGCTGGTCCTGGTGCTGGTGTCGGGCGCGTAATGATGCCTCATAAATAAAGCCAAACAAAAAGTGCGTCAATCTGTTTTTCGGAGAGGGAGAGGGAGCATAGCTGACGGATCAGCCAGCCAGAAATAGAAAGATGGTAATAGATCCTGTAGCCTCAGCCAACAGAGGAGTCGCTGATGAGTGTTGTTGGCCTGATGACTGACGCATGCATGTCGACGTGTTGAAATGTCAGTTAGGTAAATGAGGGTAGACAGCTTACGAGAAGACGGTAGCCCAAAGAGACCGTGAAAAGCACGAAAGTACGAAAGTACGTCACGAATGTCGCACAAAGCAGCTAAAATTTAATGGTGTTTGTCGACTTTAAAACTAAACCGCAGACGTATCATTAGCTGAGGATATACTGCCGCTCACTGTAGGCGGTCTGAAGCTCTGGCCAATTGGCAAAATAAATGACTTTTGTGTGGACACACTCGGCAATAATAAATTTTTGGCCATTTACAGAACAATCGCTGTTGTCTGAGAGCTGAGATTTTCATTTCGGCTTCATCGTTTTATTATAGTCCATTTCGAATTGGTCATGTGTCAGAGTACCAGACTTAAATTCCATTGATTTCTCTACTAGCTTTAAAATCTAACCGACAAACTGTCCGCAGTATGGAAACCAACACGACAATAGAGTTCGAAAAAATGAGGAAAACCGCAACAACAATGCTTGTAAATGCAAAAAGAAAATAACACAAAAAAGATAGAATAGAGAAAAAATAATAATAATAAAAATCGATTTAAAACAGGCTCCAATTGAAATTGAATAGAGGCAGGCAGCCATTGGCTATTGCCCACGTCTGCAGTGGTGTGTGGCATCCGCCTCGTAGCACGTTGTCATTTGATAACCCATTGTGGCAAACGTTTCTCACTGAGCGCGCAAATTGAAAAAAGTGCCATCGAATGCGAAATGCCAAATGGGAAAGGATATGGCCTCGTCCCGGCCGAGTGTAGACCAAAGACTGCTAAGTGGAAAGTGTAGAGTGTTGAGTGGAGAATGGGGTAAATGGTGAATGGTGAGTGGCAACTGGCAAGTGGCAACTGGCAAGTAACAACCGACGAACGTGTGAAATCCAAAAAGGCTACCCAAAGCTATAGTCTCCTTTGGCGCGTGTCCATTTTGTGCTGTCAATGAACATGAAAACCTAAGCAGAAAACACAAATCAGCCACAAAATAAAAGAGGAAAACGACAGAAGCGAAAGAAAAAAGTAAAAGTGGGAAGAACTTGTCTATGCCAATGACAAGGACAGCATTGATGAGGTCTCAATTAGTCTCATTTAGGTGACGTATATCGAACTCTGTTGCAAGGGTCACCAACCACAACGTCAACGGTACTTTGATGGAATATGTCTATCAATCGATGGTTCACTGTACGCATACAACGAAAATTCACAGTTGGAGCAATTGAAACCAATGCAAAGGGCAATGAGCACTGCATTAAGTGAACTTTGTGCCCAGTTTTGGCATCTTTCAGTAGTTTGACTGCCAGCGGGTCCATCACAAATCCAGAGAAACTAGCTTCAGTCAAGCGTTAAGATAAAGCACAAGTTTCTCGGGCGCACCTCGAGGCCAGAGCTTTTGGTGGACTTTGGGAAAATGCAGCACCCGCATACTTTTAGCACTTTGCAAAGGATTTGGCAGAAAATACCAGTGGCAACCGACAAAGTCGAAACTCAAACTGAAACTCAAACAGAAATGCCAACTGAAAACTGATAACTGATACGTGCGTGCCTGAATATCGGGCTTATCTGAGTGCATCTGTCTAACATTTTCCTTTGGCAGACGCGGTGTATGTGTAAGTATAGACATTCGAAACAGATAATTTAAACTTTAAACTTTTGGCATATTCCCCAACAGAAATACTTTCGAACATATTGTGGCTGAAGTTTTAAACGTTCCCAAATGCCATAAACAATTTTTCATTTTCTCTGAGCTCTTGTCTTCTTAAATCTGAGCGATTAAAGGCAAAATCCAAGGAAAGTTGAGATACCACTCGGTACTCCGAATGCGCACAGAACATTTAAGATTTAATTTAAATATTTTTCAAGCCAAATCCAGGCAGCAGAGCACATTTGAACACTGAACCCTTTGCCTTTGCATCAACAACTTTGCGTAGAGTTTAAAATTGTGTTTATGCATTAAATTAGGGGAGTTTTGGTGGGGCAACTTTTTTGATTGGGTTAGGCTGTTTTCGGTGCCGCGTGTGCCGGCTGTTTGGGTTAATAAAATATGCAAATATCCAGCATCTAAAATTAAGTTTCGTTTTTGGTTTGAAACCCTTTACGACCAGCCTGAACTCTGCAAACCGAAACAAGATGTGATGACAACAACAGAATGGAGAGTGAAAACTGGGAAATGAAAGTGAAAGAAACATACATCCTAATGCTCGTATAACATTCTCACAAACACCTACACATATATATATACACACAGTTGTGACTGTGTGTGTGTGTGTGTGGCCTTATACTATAATCAAATTATTTAAAATAGCTAAAACTTTTCAACACTTGTCACGCCTTTTATCCTAGGGCTCGACTAATGGCAAAATCGTGTCTGTGGCCTCCACTTAAGTCTATTAATTCATTTATAATCATAATTATCATGTGATTCAGTTAATGGACAACAGACAGCTTGTCGAACACGTTCATCTAGTTTTCCCTTCTCTGCGCGTGTGTTTGCCTGTGGGTGTGTCTGTATGTGTTCCGACTGCTTGCAACTGATATGATAACAAGCCAAAGTTTAGTTTTAAGAATCTTGGAATACTTGTAGTATGAATAAAGTTGTGATTCATGTGATTTATTTACTTTCAGAAATTGTTTGAAACAGTGGTGCCCAAACGCTGCATACGGCCGGAAGTTAGATACAATTAGTATAAGCAATAAGAAATTAACGTTGTAGGTTCATAATACACATCAACTGTTTTTAAATAATTTGCATTTATTTCCATACGAGCGCACTTCTGATATACTTTTACTGCAGTGGATATAGTTTTTATGACAACACTTGACGTTTGTGTATATAAAGAAAACACGGACAATAATTTATTTCACATTTGCCAAACGTACAAATAACCAAATTCTATTAAATAAATTGAATATGTGCAAGAAAGCGCCATGGGAAGTCTTACAGCTCGCGTAAACTGAATACAATACAGAATCTCAGTGGCACACATCCGTACGTTTGCTCTCCTTGTCCTAAGCTAACTGTCTCTTTCTTGCAACTCTGTGCTCTTCCTGGACGTATCATATAGAAAGTATAGTATATATTTGAGCACACAAAAGTCGATAAGCAAGAAATGCCATAAAACGAAATAAGCCTAACCAACGAGTCAAATGCCTTTTCATTTTGTTTGATTGTGTGTGTGTGGCCTTATACTATAATCAAATTATTTAAAATAGCTAAAACTTTTCAACACTTGTCACGCCTTTTATCCTAGGGCTCGACTAATGGCAAAATCGTGTCTGTGGCCTCCACTTAAGTCTATTAATTCATTTATAATCATAATTATCATGTGATTCAGTTAATGGACAACAGACAGCTTGTCGAACACGTTCATCTAGTTTTCCCTTCTCTGCGCGTGTGTTTGCCTGTGGGTGTGTCTGTATGTGTTCCGACTGCTTGCAACTGATATGATAACAAGCCAAAGTTTAGTTTTAAGAATCTTGGAATACTTGTAGTATGAATAAAGTTGTGATTCATGTGATTTATTTACTTTCAGAAATTGTTTGAAACAGTGGTGCCCAAACGCTGCATACGGCCGGAAGTTAGATACAATTAGTATAAGCAATAAGAAATTAACGTTGTAGGTTCATAATACACATCAACTGTTTTTAAATAATTTGCATTTATTTCCATACGAGCGCACTTCTGATATACTTTTACTGCAGTGGATATAGTTTTTATGACAACACTTGACGTTTGTGTATATAAAGAAAACACGGACAATAATTTATTTCACATTTGCCAAACGTACAAATAACCAAATTCTATTAAATAAATTGAATATGTGCAAGAAAGCGCCATGGGAAGTCTTACAGCTCGCGTAAACTGAATACAATACAGAATCTCAGTGGCACACATCCGTACGTTTGCTCTCCTTGTCCTAAGCTAACTGTCTCTTTCTTGCAACTCTGTGCTCTTCCTGGACGTATCACATAGAAAGTATAGTATATATTTGAGCACACAAAAGTCGATAAGCAAGAAATGCCATAAAACGAAATAAGCCTAACCAACGAGTCAAATGCCTTTTCATTTTGTTTGATTGTTGTGCTCAGACTTCAAGAGGAATACACACACACACACACACACACACACACACAAACACATAAACACACACGCACACACATGTACGCAGTCGTACAGCATCTTCGCCATGTTTCGCTATTTGACGTCTGTCAATAATTTCATACCTGCAACTCGAAAAGAATGATGTATTATTCATGTCTGCGATTGTGTGTGTGTGTGTGGGTGTGAGTACGCGTACCTTTGAGTGTGTGGGTGCATTTATACAAAACTGAAATTGAATTGTTATTTGTGGTTTCTACCGCTTACACGTGCCTAATACTGTAGGCAGCAAAGAGCATAACTTTCCTGTGGTTTATTAATAACGTCAAAAGCAACAGCCTCAGAATAAATGCCGAATATGGAATGTGAAACGTGTTTATGGGCCAAATGAAGTACTTTAGATTCAATTATGTATTTGCAAAAACAGAATTCATAATGGAACGCTAAATGGCAACATCATTTGGTGACAGCTGCCAGCCACTTGTTGTTGCCTCAGTCGAACTGTGCAACAAGTTTTTCGAACATTTGAAATCAGTTCATTTTGTAGAGTATATTCAATTTCATTGATTTGGTCTGCACAAATCAGATTTGTGGATTTTGCTGACAGGGGTATTTGATTGCAGACTCTCAAATGACATTGGACTAATGGCAGAGCTGTAGGAAATTTCCAGTAGGGGGTAGATCTTCTAGGTCGCAGTGTAGAATTCTCCAACAATAATAATAATAACTTGAAAGTCAAAACAGGATACGAATGCTCAACACTTTGGTTGGATTTTGTTGGCATATTTAAGTGGTCAGTGGCTTTGACAGCAGCTGTCCCTGCTGCTGTCTGGCACAAATGTTTATTAATGACTGCCTCGTTATTTATCAGTTTTATTCATTTCTGCTGTTTCAGCTCGCATTACTCATACGCAGCGCTGCACGGCCGCAGGAGTGTGAGGCATTCAAATCAATACTTGGCAATCGGCTGAGAGCTTAGTAATGTAAGCACCACATGGACCAATGACCAAGTAAGCGTCCCAAAGACGAGAACAAATCCCAGTTAATGTGCTAGCAGCATTCAATGACCCTGGCCACTGAATCATAACCAGATACAGACACTGAAACTGACACTGACACTGGCTGGACCCCATCTTGGCTGTCTGTAATCGAAAACCCAAATTCTTAACATGTTAACGCCTAACCAGAGTTACATTCACGTTGGACAAATCCTTTTGAAAATTAGAAATTAGTCGCTTACAGCGAACCTTTTGGCCTTTCGTCCCTTCGGCCTTTTGGCTTTTACACAACGATTTATTAGCGCTTGAGTTGGTTTTACGGCTTAAAGACCAACATTTATTCTCAGTTTAGGTATCTAAATATTGGATATACGGTGGCGCTCTGCTCAGGTGTTCAAATAGACACCCACACTCCAAAATCAAAATTCAGTAAATACGACTATTGCCTACGCAAACAATGAAAATTGCTTTACAAATCCAATAAATTGGACTGCGTCTTTGCCTTCGCTAGGGTGGGACCGCATAAAAAGTTGTCCATTAAAAATTGCCACACGCAACATAACGAGGCATGCGGCATGCGTCAAAGTTTTTGATGCCTCTTGAATCTTGGTGGCAATAAAAAAATCAATCGCTACTGACGTCAACCAGGCAGGGCCTCTTGACAGCCTGAGACTTCTCAACTTGACATTTACCACTGTTTGACTTGCATGACAAACTGTTCACAACCCACACACAGTCACAAATGTTACATGTTCTGTGTGTAATTGAGTTCATGCTGTTTGTGCGGACAAAATGGAAGACGAAACTTTCTCTGCTTTGGTGTAGCTTGCAAATTGCATGTGGCCAGAGGAAGATAAAACTGAGACTCGAACTAACTCAAATTGCGCCCACTGTGCACTGGGGTAATGGTGTTGCAATGGCTTCACTTGGCTTGACTTGACCTGACTTGCAACTGTTGCCATTGGTATTGGTGTGCGGTCTACTCTGCTCTGAGTGGAGCCTCTTCTGTCAATTTGTTGCAACATTTAACTGAATATGCTTCTAATGAAATACAGTCAAAGGACAAGGCGAGCAGAGGATGAATTGAATTACAGCAAAGCAAATGCAATTACATGCAAACTAAATAAACACAAGTTTCATTTTTCACTCTACAACTTTCACTTGCACTGCGAAAAATATCAAGAAACTTTTTACATTTACTATTAAAGTTAACCGTGAACATTTGAAACAACCAGAAACAGTTAATTTATAATGTGGTAAATGATAGCCAAAGATAAAACACCAACATCCATTAGTGTTGACAGTTCCTACATTTAGACAAAGTGCTTCTGCTATCTGCTTCATTTAAAAGATTCTTAATAAATTTAAGACTCAACTGTAACTTTTACTATAAACATTTATTTTGCTTATTAACTTTAGTTTGTTTGAGAGCAAAGTTCAGTTCTACGCGTTACCTTTGATTAAACACTTGCAAACTATATAAAAGGCAAAACGACTTAAATTCTAAAATGATAGACTTGTTCAGTTAAGGTACATATATTACATTTTGATTAAGTCGTTAAAGTGTTAGAATACCAGATGGAAATTGTCAAAAGATCATAAAAGTTTATTTTTGTCCCACGTTCACTTAATTGACTTCAAGAAGTGATTTGGCATTTGATTGATTTATCAAAGGCAATGAAAAGGGCAGTCATTTCAAAGTCATAAACTAAACTAATAAATAAGAATATGTAAATCGAAATAATTCAACATAAGTATAATATATGCAAAAGGCACAACTAAGATGCTAAAAATATTCTTTTAATTATTGTTTTATATAAATGTCTAAAATTTTAGATATTGCATGGATCTGGGAAAGTTTATTTATTCAAAAGTATTTATTCCATCAATATTAAATGACAGGTAAAATTAAAGTAATATGGTGGAAGGCTGTGATTGCCAAATAATTTAATAATCAAGGGTCTTCAGCTTTAATAATGTAAAAACTTTATTTTAAAACTTAAATTTGTGCTTTGTGAAATTTGTGTGTTTAATTTACTCCTTAATACGCTGAACATTGACAAAGTAATTACGCACATTATGCCAACCACATTGGCGTGCTGTCCAGTTTCCATCTCATTGGCAGTTTCATTTACAGTTTCTGTACAATCTGCAGATTCGATTACAGTTACTACTATATAGTACACTAAGTATCTGCATCAGTTGCTATGGCAATATCTGACAGCATGATGAGCTTCAACTTGTGTTGTTTTTGTGCAGTTTCTGTGCGGAATTTAATGCATTTAATCAGACAACAGCTTGTATGGCATTTTGAAATTAATGCCTTCTATTTGGGCATCAACAGCTGTAAAGTTGCTTCTGGCGTCGACCATGGCCATGGGAAATGAGAAATTCAAGAAATTTAATCCATTCCGGAGATAGTATACCCTGGGGCAGTTATAAGGAATAGCCATTAATCAGCGAACATTTTGTGGTAGATTTATTTTAATAAATTTCAATCTACCTCGTTTAGAGAAATTATATTTGATGAATTTTTAAATACGGAACTTCCCTATTGAATGGAGTGAACCACTTTAAGTATACAGCATTAAATTTAACAAAATCGGAAACCTTCTTAAAATTTCTGTATTGTCATTATTTATTTGAGACACTTATATTTTCTGTTTTATAATCAATACTGCTTAGCGTATATGAAGATATGGCGCTCAAGGCAGATTTTTAATCAGGAAATTTGGCTAATTGGTTTGTCATTTAGTCAATATGACGTAATTGCTTTATCTACAAGTCTGCTCATGGATTTGAGTAGCGTTACGACCTACAACTTGACATTTGAATTGAATTCTAAGGCAAATCTCTTCGTTTAATTTGTGCCCTCTTTATTTATATGTTAGGGCATTTGTTGTGTCAAGAGATTTAAGTAGCAATCGCAAAAGCAAAACAACCGTCGGACCTAATGCAAAAAAAAAGAGCAAAACCATGGCTTTGAATAAGTAAAATAAAAAATCCAAATTCAGTAAAATGTCTGCATGTAACAATTCAACTACCATTTAAAATTAAAAAGCAAAAGAGAAAGAACAATAAATTCAAATCGAATACAAACATAATGTGAAATAAGACAGTAAGGAACTGAGCAGACAGCTGTGTGTCTTCAGCTGATTCAATTGTATACAACTTGTTATTCCTGTTATACTGAGGCACGTACATTCGCTCATACGCAGTCTGTTTTGGCAGGCCAGCCAAATCAGAGGTGGAAAGTTATCAATATCTTGGAACACACAAACAAAGGGTGTACAACATTTACCAAAAATGAAGTCTCAAGCTCTAATAGTTGGTTAGATGTAGGTGGCTGCTGCGGTTTTAAGAGATTAATCGGAAAACGGGAGGCGTATCAAAAATCTAAAATAAACTCGGTCTACATACCAAAAATGATGTCTCTTATGGTTTTCGAGATTTGGGTATTCATACAGGCGGAAAGGCAGACGGACATAGGTATATCAACTCAGCTTGTCGTACTGATTAAGAATACTTTGTATAGTCTACCGCCTCCTTCTTTTTCCTGTTACACACATTTCCATTTGCACTAACGTATTAGCCCTGTATTTTTTAAAGGTAAATGGTCTAATTTAAATAACAATACATACATACAAATTGATATTGTCTAAATATTGTAAACAGAATCATCTTCAGTAATGTATTATATGGAATTGTATTGTGAATCAACTGCAAGGGTCATGCGCAGTAGCTTTCAGTGCTGTTTGCCTGTCGACGTCTTTTGGCCAACTGACAAAAGAAGCAAACATTGGCCCAAACAGTGTGTGGAAAGTGTATTTCCAGGAACATGTTGGTATGTGAAACAGTCGAATGGAACAGAACAATATTGCAATACACTATATGCTGTCACTTGCGTAATTCAAAGCTAAACTTCTTTAACTGAATAGTTAATTTTTGCAACCAACTTGAACGTTTTGTCTAGTATACGCATAAAATATTTATATCAAACTTTAACAGAAAACAAAAGCAGAAGAAACTGCTTTACCCACAAGCTTTTTTGACCACAGCCTGACAGCTTGTTGGTGTGTTGTGTTTACCACAAATCACCTGTTGATTTCACTGGCTGGCCATAGCCTAGGGCTTTAATTAAGGCCTTCCTCTCCTCAATGCAGTAAAGTTTTGGTTTGTTTCTTTGGGAAAACTTTGAGCTGCCTGCGGTTCTAAGCCAGTCGGAAAAACTTTGATGCTGTTTCCAACTGACAGTTAGCTATAGGTATAAAATAAATTACATAATCCACTTCACTGACATTTGTCAAAGGAACAAAACACAAGCTAAGACCAAAGTAGAGAATAATAAGACATTTCATTTGAGCTAACGAGAAATAAAAGAAAACTCAGAATGAGGTCTATGCTCAAGCAGAAAGTGAGAAGTAAGAAGTGACAAGTGAGTTTCTACGATTTTTAAGACAGATTTAGGTCTGACAGTATGAGCAATCCAAGCTGAGAAAACTATGAAATGGAGTAAGGGGCTGCCCTTGAAAAACAAATACCCTCTTGTCCCATAGATAAGATAGTTAATTTTGACCCCTGCCCGATGCTCTGATTAATTTTCACATTGAAACCTAAATGATACTTCGGTTGGCATTTTAATCACTTCAGAGTAATTACATGGAAAACCTTTTACTTGGCACATATTGTGAGCAGGAAATAAATATATTAATTGAGCGTGGGTTAAGAGATATAAAGCTGCCAACAACTAACAATAAGACACACACATACATACAAATCTCGAGCGGGCGTTACGATTTTCCATACTAGTGCTAGAGCTATGTCATTCTGTCCCTCTGATGGCATCCCATATTGTTACGCTAATGACACTTTTATAACTTTTTATAGATTTTTCACACTTAATGTGAACTTGTGCCATTTATCGTGGCATTCCCGACAGCGACAACAATCCTTTTTATAAGCAACGCTGGCATTGTGTCGCCTATTTAGCCCATTCCCCTTAGTTGTTTCCTTTATTTTATTTCTATTTTTTTTCAAAAACTTATTTACGAGTATGTGCGGAAGATGCCGCCGGATTTGTACGGGCCCGGCTCAGCGCCATTATGCCACACACAAATAGATATATGATATGCACATACAGACACATCTAGTTGTGTGTGTCTAGCTGCTGCTGTTTGTCTTCTCCGTTCGCCTTTGGGGGGCGTACGAGGCGTATACGCAATGTGGCGCATACAAAACAAGGCAAGCTTAACGCCGCTCTACAATATTGCAACAAATCCCAAATGCCAAGCATGAACAACTTTTAAACTTTCACCAGCACACGCTTCAATAGCCTCCATGTGTGTATCCATGTATGTATGTGTGAGTCTATATGCGAGTGTGGTTTGCCTTATAAACATTGATGCGTGGCATGTTAAATTCACAGTGAAATAAATTGTGTGCCATCCCAAACTCTATTGTGTGGATTGGGGAATGAGCAAAGTCTAAAGCAATCACCATGATATTTGCACAACACAAACGGATTATGTTTTAGTTTTTTCTACGAAAATACACACATAACGAAGCAGTTGATTTGATTCGATAGTGTTTAGTTTATTTATTTAAAATGTGTACAAATTGAATCAAGATAAGACTACATTGCTAAACGGCTGGGAATATATTCAACTATTTGAATAAATGGTGTATGGTACGAAAACTATCAAATACGATTTTAAAAAAATGGCATCTCTAACTCTTAGAGTATGACAGACAGACAAACGGACATGACTATATTCACTTAGCTCGAATACATGGTGAAGAATATATATACTTTGTGGGATTTGCCACGTCTTTTTCTGGGTGCAACACTCATTTTTCCTTTGCACTAACCTAATAGACCCTTTAACACTTGCTTTTTTAAAGTTCAGGGTCTAGAAAAATTAAAATTACACAGATTATATTGTTGTGAAAGTCGTAATAGTAGATTAGCTTAGAATTCATAATCTTATCAACAGTGCAGCAAAAGAGCTAAACATTGAGCTCCAAAATTGCAAGAAATGCCTCATCATTGCTTACAAAAATAATCAACACAATAAAATTCTAAAACCAAAACAAATAATAAATATTAATGTGCAAACTTCAAGTGTAAATTTCCAGTAAATATAATAGAATCGCATGACTCAGCAGTAAGTTAATTTACACTGTTATTTTGTATGACGTCCCTTATCAAAATCATGCACATACTTAACAGGGGGTTAGACAATAACAACAAATTGAGCCAACAGCACACAAAATAATCGTATAAAAAGCCGAGTAGCCAGCCAATTGACTCTCATTTACAGTATCAAGCAGCAGCATTCAACATGCCGTACAGGCCGCAGATAAGCTACGATGCAATTGAGAAAATATGGACTAGTCAAGCCGAAAGCGATCACTTTGACCCAGATCTGTCTATGGGCGAGATAATATTCCATGAGATGCGACGTCATCCGGAACAAATAGCTCAGGTAACTGCGAGATGGAGAGACAATGAGAATCCATTGATACTGAAAACATTTCGCATAGATTTCGGCAACGGAGCACACAGTTTTAAGTCGCAAGGAACTACTCAAGAATGCTATGAGTATAGCCAGTTATCAGCGAAACCTGGGTCTGCAACAGACGGATATTGTGGGCATTATAGCCAGAAATACTACACACATTTCAGCTGTGGCCTACGCGTGTCTATTCAATGGCATCGCATTTCATTCACTGAATATCAACTATGAACAAGCGAATATCGAGAGACTTTTCAATATTACGAAACCACGACTTATATTCTGCGACGGAGACGAGTACGGCAAAGTGAAATCCGCTACGGACAATCTGAATGTAATTATAATCACCATGCGAAACCATCCGGCGGGAAGCATACGCATCGATGAGGTGCTGGAAACAGCTGTGGCAGATGACTTTAAGCCAAATCGTTTGGAGCAGGGCAATAATCAGACCATGTGCATTATCTGCTCATCAGGTACCACGGGTACTCCCAAGGCAGTAACCGTCATCAATAGTCGCAAGATACTGAACGCCAACACGTAAGTAATGAATTTGCAATAGATTCCTAAGCTTAAGTACTAGTTTGTTGGATTTTTCTGGATTTTTCTGTCATTTTCTTTTTACAGCATGCTAACTACGGCGGATGTGCAGTACACGCACAGCACCCTGGACTGGATAACCAGCCTAGTGGCTACCATAACATCAGCTGTGTATAGCACAAAGCGCATAATAGCTGACACTCCATTCGATCCGGAACTGATGTTACGCCTTATAGAGCAGCATCAAATTACCTGGACTCTCCTATCGCCATTTCAGCTGGCGATGCTAGTCAGCTCTCCGGCGTATGAGAAGGCCGACCTTAGCAGCATACGTTATTGCATGTTTACCGGAGGACGTTGCTCTATGGAAGTGCTTTACCGCTTACAGCCTAGATTACCAGCGAATAGTTTACACTTCTCCTATGGCATGACGGAGGTGGGCATTTGGGCCACATTCAATTGCAATTTTGACGAAAAACCCAAATCAGTTGGACGCGTAACATCTGGTTTTAAAATCAAAATAGTCGACGGGCAAAAGCATGCCTTGGGACCCAATGAAACCGGCGAGGTGTGCCTTAACAATGGACAATACTGGGCCGGCTATTATGGTAATCCCGAAGAGTCTCGCAATATACAAGATAGCAATTTATGGTTTCACACTGGCGACTTGGGCTATATTGACGAAGATGGCTTTCTATATGTGCTCGAGCGTAAAAAAGAAATGCTCAAATATCAGAATATCATGTATTATCCATATGAGATCGAAGAAGTTATTGCCCAAATGCCGCAAGTGGCAGACGTCTGTGTCTTTGGTGTCTGGAACGATTTCACAGGCGATGAGGCAGCCGCAGCGATTGTCAAGCAACCTGGCACCCAACTGCAAGCTGCTGATGTGGTGAGTTTCGTGGAGCGCCATGTGACCGTCAAATACAAACAGTTGATAGCAGGCGCCATCATTGTCGAGGATCTTAAACGCAGTCCCAATGGCAAGACAAATCGACTGGCGAATAAGGAACATTTCCTGCAAGTCAAGGGACAGCATTAGGTATTTGCTTAATTCAGGGACTCAATTAAGTTTTTGCTTAATTTGAATGTCAATTATGCTGCACATATTATTGAATTTATGCACATTGAAATAATAAATATAGCCATTTTTTTATGAAGCTGATTTCTTGCTCTTGCCTAAATGCTTTCAATCTTTTGTGTAATGACATGGCCTTTTTTATGCCCGCAGCAAAAATCACGGCCTTGTTCATCGTTGTATGTATTTTGCTTTTTTTTTAAACCCAGTTAATAACACCCTGTACCCTTTGAAAATGAATAAAAACATTGATAATAACTTAATACTAATGTATGTAACAGGCAGAAAGAGGCGTGGCAGACCCCACAAAATATTTATATTCTCTATCATAGCGTCGAGTTAAGTCGATTTTGTCCTGTCCATTTGTCTGTCCTTCCGTACGAACGTTGATATCTAAGAAACTACAAAAGCTAGAGCAATTATTTTTATAATGTATTTAAATATATCCAGTATGCAATTAAAAGTTGTTTCAAATGTTGGCTCTCAGTCCTCATTTACGCTATTAAAGAAACAATATTAATGATTTTTGGTGCAGGGTATTCTTACGTCGGATTCGTTCGGCTTATCGTCTCCGTCCTTACTGGGTCTTACATGTTTTTTTATATTTTACTTTTTAAAGTTAAAAAGCTACTTGTACTTATTTGTAGGGGGTTTGTAGGGTCCGGTTGCATAAAGAGCATTGGTTTTACACACGATTGCTCGCACACATGAGCATGAATAGACATGCACAGATATACACACATACGTATGTGTGTATATGTTGTCTGCGGATATGATGGAAGAACGCCCGTTGTTGAGCGCAATTCAATTGGAATTAAGTTCAACCGGCAGCAGTTGCTGCAATTGTTACTGTGGCCCCATTGTCGGCCTTTCTAGCTTAGCTCTTTAGTTATCTTTTTCTATGGATATGTAAGTATGGCATTTTGCAGTTTACATAAGCACAGTTTGTAGCGCTCACAAGATACATTTTTCTACTATTGATGTCGCTGGTTATGTTGCTGTTGAAGTTTTTGTTGCCGTGCATCAATATGCCTTACAATTGGTGCAGCTACTGCAACTGCTGCAAGGGAATTGACTTCCTAAATCAAGATAAGACTATATCCAAATAGAATTAACTCTACTAGGTTATGTGCTTTGTAAATATTATTGTATTCGCATTTTTGGGCTCTCCTCCATTGCATTTAAAGGGACACAAAAATACAAAATTGTATACAACATTTAAAATGCATTTAATGCTTAATCGATTGTGGTGTCCATTAATCAATTAAGGTTAATTAGCATTCAAGTGGATTTTCATTACATTCAATAAATGCAATTTTCAATTTTCACATTGATATATTCGAGTATGCTTGACTAGCCCATACTCTCGAGGTTATTCTGCAAGACTCTTGTCTAAAAACAAACAATTAATTATTAACAAAATATTTTATTTAATCACAGTGACAAAAAATTCACCAAACAAAGCCGCTTCTTAATAAGTACACGTTGAATTGAAAGAATATATTTAGTAGAAATTATACACCTTCTCTCAGGGAAAACCAGCCAGAATCATCATCATCACTGGGTTGCTGGTATAATCCCTGCCGGAATTAATAATTGATTATATTTTATTGTTCAATACAATCACGATTGAGTTAAGAGAAAACTGGATTTAACTATCCAATACTTACTTAATGAACTTGAATTAAGTAAGTTCTTACTCAGATCAAGTAATATCTGGATAACACGACTTTTGACCCACTTCTGGATTGAATAAAGTGCACCTGGTTAAATATATGTATTATAAAATTTATATATTCATATACATATTTTATGATTCCAAACTTCTATGGTATAAGTTACTACAGATACTAACAGCTAACCATATCAAACCAGAATGAAAGCAAACATATGTTTGGTTTTTATAAAAAAACAAAGCCAACAAAATTTAACTCTATCTCTAAAACCGCATAAGATTAAGTACTACGGAAAAAAGATTAATACATAATTTGTTTCCTTGCGAAAACGATAAGAAGTTAAAAGAAGTGAACCTAAAGTACGTAGAAAAATGGCGCAGTTTTTATTTAAGTGACCGCCCTGCAGTGGCCGTACCTTTATTTCATTTCTTTTCTATTGTAGCGTTAATAAATTGTACTTTCAAGTTATTTACTAAAAGCAACCCATGTAGCCCTAACCCAAATGCATAAATCAAACGGAACTTTCGCGGAAATAAGTAGGGTTGTGTTGGGTTGAACCGTAAATGTAATTTCGACGCGATTTCACGCTCTACTCCGAACTTCTTCGCATAACTTTGGTCATTACGCTCTCTGTATTTCTTTAACAATTTTATTTGCGTTTTGCCCTGCTGCTAAATTGCACTTTTTCTCAGCATACTTTGCAACACTTGTCTGGGTGCCAAAAACCGTAAGTACATATCAGCATAGCATAATTTATATTTGACTACGGCAAACAGACGTGCCCTGCGAATGCACAACCTTATCGAGAAGATGCAAACACTGCACCGAGCATAGTCAAGTATATATGGAAATTACAGAGGCCATAAATTCAGCTAAAACTGCTCAACACTTGCTGCACTGGGAGAAAGAAGTGCTTTTCAGCTGGCCACGCTCTAATGACATTTAAATGGCATCAGTTTACCTTTAAGTCGATGTTAATTATTGTCGCGCTCTGCGTATGAGCAATGCGTAACGGTCTTGGCTCTCCGCTCTGTTGAAAGCGTTTAATAAAGTCAGCAGAGGTACGTCACACAAATGGCTGTTAGTTATGTTATATTATACACACATACATCTGCACTAACGCCACGCCCCGCCCATGAACCTTCCCCGCCACGCCTGTCATGATTAATGCGGCATTAAATGTGATTTCAGTGGGGTTAGCAGCACGCGAATGTCTGTCGGAGCAGCACGCAAACATTGCAGAATACGAGTGTGTCCCCTAATGGAAAGGAGTACTGGCTGCACGATAACCTGCCCCAAGACGGGGCACACACACATTTTTATGGCATTTTTATTGAAACACGTAAAACACAAATTGAGCAGCTCGACACAGTCAGAGGGTCCGGGGGCCTCTCGGGGCGTGGGTGTTAAAGTATACACTAAACTGTGACTGCCTGGTATTGAATTTCAAAGTACCCCGAAGAGTCTGCAAATTACAAGCTATTAAAATTTTAAATGCCCTAACCGAATATTAATCAACTGCTCTGCTCTGAGCATTTAATGTTTATGATAATTAAAACATAATCTCGATAAGAGACACTATTGCTGGTTTTTATTGTTTTCGCGCATATTGTCAATTATCAGATAGACCATAAACATTACCACTGACAATATTGTATTGTACATTAGAATATTTGTGCTACGGATAACAAATGATAACAGATGCGGTTTTCCTAGGAGGATCATATCAGAATTTTGATTTTAAAACCAGCAATGGCGGAGCAGATCAGCCGAACACACCCGACTTTAGAATACGCTATACCCTATATTTAAAATATAATTTTATAAAACTGTCATAGAGAGCGTAACCCTGTTTTTTATACCCTATTTTTATACTCATTTGAAAAATGGGAAAAACAGGATAAACGAAGAAGAAAAAGTACTGCTGATACGCTTAGTGAGAGTTTTATAAAATTCTATGTAAAATAAAAGGCACAGGGTATTTTGCAGTCGGGCGCGTCCGACTGATCTGCCCCTTCCAAATTTTTCAAACAAATAATTTCAAATTTATTAAACACATTTGTGATCAGCACGCATATACATACATATGTATAGATTTTTCTAACTTCCTAAATTGGCAGCGCTGTCTCTGCCTCTCTCTGCAGGTAACTGTAACTCCGCTCTGTAGTCAATTAGACACATACACACATACACACGCAATGTATCGCTACTTGAGCCTAGCTTAGAGAGTACACAAGTTATAAAGCAGTGGTGCCCTAACGGAGGGGCTCTCCCCATAAGCAAGAGCTCTCCCCATATGCTAAAGAGCAGCGAGAGCGGGCACCTCTGTTATAAAGCGTCTGAACGCTATGCAAAAATGAGAGCGACTCAGGCAGCAGCTCTTGCTGCATATGTATGCGTGTGCTATGTTCGTTCTTCCAGCATTGGAAGCTCATTGGCTGGGGTGAGGCGTTTGTGGCGCTCTCCCTTGGCTTGATCAAGGGAGTGAGAGCGCAGACTACTTGCACAATAAATGCTGCTGCGTGCAGCTCTCGTCTTCAGTGCAGTGCCTGACGTGGGCTGATGCAGAAGTTTAGTGGGTGCGTGTGATCACTAGTGAGTTCAGCAATAACTGTAACTACAATGAGTCATGCATTATTATGTATCATATTTTATTGATTGTAATTATTTAACTATTATACCTAGCGTAGCAGTAATGCATCCTCTTCTTAATTTTTTGTGTGTGCCGCTTTTAATGGCCATGCTGCTGGAAAAAGAGCGAGGAGAGTATATATTCAACAATAACAACAGATCTATATTGAGTATTGCACTTGTTATTCAAATTTTTAGGTTAAACTTTGTTTTATTAATTACTCCTATGTTTATTAATCGATTTGATTCTAAAAAACAACATTCTATATTGAAAATTACGGTTGTCATTTAATTTTTTTGTTCAAAAATCGTTGATACGTGGGTTTTGATTTTTGGGCGTAAAGGGAGCTTGGCATTGATGATTTGAAATAAACTTTATCTGCGTATTAAATACATCTACCAATAGCATCTACCAATGGTCTGACTTGCCTCGTTCTGCTCGTTACATACATTCTAACAAAGTTATTAGCCCTGTTTACGTTAACATATTTTATAACTTAAAATTTTATTATATAACACACATAAAGCCTTTCTCAACAACACCAACTCAGCCGAGGCATTCTTAGTTGGGAAGACATTTCGTTAAAATTACCCACTACAGCGTGAATCTCTAACATTTACAACAGATGTAGTCCAAAGAATGAATATTTGTAATTTAAATCTCCGCATGGCGGGCAACAGGGCGTCGCGGTTTTACAAGGACCACAAGGTCCACAGCAGGTAGACCGATAACATCCATAGCTGCAGTCGATGAGACAACACTGAACACAGGGTGTGTCGCGGTAATAGCGGCTGCAGCAAGCCATCTCTCCTTTAACCAAACAATCACATTATTTTAGTAATAAATATAAATAAAATATATTATTCAGTCCAACTTACCGAGGGATTTTATTAAAATACTTGTAATTTTGAGAAACACAGAGTCTACCTCACAGGCCGAGTTGTGTGTTGAAACTGTAGCATTTTGTTAAATTAAAGTATTTTGTCAATTACGCTTCAAGCCTACTTAATTGGAGCTACAAATACGAATATATTGGGCTAATAACCTATAATCCGTTTATCAGATAGAATATGCAAGATGCAAATATTGTGCGGAAAGTATTTTGGCATTTTGCCTGGTATTTGAATAAAATCTAGTATTTTCGATACAAAAATGCGATTTCGATAGCAATTTGATGTTCATGGCCGTTTACAAAATTCAAAACATTGCAAAATAGAGAATTGTATTATAAAATTGAGCGAAATTTACCAACATAATTTCAAAATTCGCAAAAATCGCATACATACAAAAACACCAGTTTTTCTTTATTTTCTGTGTTGTTTGTTTATGCTTTGGCCGAACAGCTGTTCGCATGCTGCATAGTTGGTGTAATATGATTTATAAATGAAAAAGCAGGCGCTGCGCAGAGCTAAGCGCTAATTTAAATACAATGTAATGCAAAACGCAATTTCATTAAGTTAAATAATAATAAATTTATATAATATAATAATAATTTATTTGTTTTGATTTTTAATTTATCGATAACTCGATAGACTTGAACAACTTGGTATTTTTATCTGTATTGCTACGCTGGCGCCATCTGGCGATTTTCTACTGCTGATGCTTGTGCCATCAATAATATTCTGATAAAGCAACATTTCCCTCCATTTTTACCTATGCATCCCGACTTGAAATTGTGTGTCGTTTAAGAGCAATTAATGCAATGCAAAAAAGCTTGGAAAACTTCAAGCATGCCGAGAAAATCGGCGAGGGCACCTACGGCATCGTCTACAAGGCGTGCAACAACAAAACCGGCCAGGACGTCGCCCTCAAGAAAATTCGCCTGGAAGGGTGAGTAAAAAATGCAGCACAAAGCGCTGCCGGACCAAGGAGCAGCTCTAAAAAAGTGCAGACAAAGTTGCAGTAATCCCCGCCTGCCAACTCACCCAGCGCATTTGTGATAATAGTGTTTGGCATGGCTGCTCTGCCGTTGGCACCTACGCGTTGTCCTGCGTGTCCTTGACGAATGTCAAACGCAGGCCGCGCCGCTGCTCCTCGAAGCCCGGATTCTGTGCGTGCCACGCTGTTGCCGTAGACGTAGCACCACATGATTCGGCTTCGTGGTGCAAGCACGCTCTACATGGATGCGTTATTCGGGTTTTTATACATATCTGCTAAGCTGCATCCTTCTGTTTGCGCAGGGAATCTGAGGGCGTGCCGTCGACTGCGATGCGGGAAATATCGCTGTTGAAGAACCTCAAGCACAAGAATGTGGTGCAGCTCTTCGATGTGGTTATATCCGGCAACAATCTGTACATGATATTCGAGTACCTGAACATGGATCTCAAGAAGCTGATGGACAAGAAGAAGGAGGTATTCACACCGGACTTGATCAAGGTATGCGATTCGCCTACATTTCACCTACATTTCACTACCAACTTTTCAACAATATTTGTTTATTCTGCAGTCCTACATGCACCAGATATTCGAGGCGCTCAACTTCTGTCACACGAATCGCATATTGCATCGAGACCTGAAGCCACAGAATCTGCTTGTGGACGCCAAGGCCAACATTAAGGTAGGAATTGTAATGAGTTTGGACACCCAGTAATCCCGCTTCGCAATTGCAGCTGGCTGACTTCGGGCTGGCCCGAGCCTTCAACGTGCCCATGCGCGCCTACACGCATGAGGTTGTGACGCTTTGGTACCGCGCGCCTGAGATACTGCTGGGCACCAAATTCTATTCCACGGGCGTGGATATCTGGAGCTTGGGCTGCATATTCTGTGAAATGGTTAGTCATGGCCGGATCTCTCTGCGCGAATATAGTATATAGCATTGCTTTTTGCAGATACAACGACGTGCGCTCTTTCCCGGCGATAGTGAAATCGATCAGCTGTACCGAATCTTCCGCACCTTGGGCACGCCGGACGAGAGCAAATGGCCAGGAGTTACACAGCTGCCGGACTTTAAGGCCAACTTTCCCAAATGGGAGACGTCGAATATACCCGCAGCTATCAGAGAGCACGAGGGCTATGATCTCATTATGGTAATAGCATTTAAGACTACAAAGCGTTACAAGAGTCAAGTTAACCGCTGCTTCTGTTGCAGTCCATGTTGAGCTATGATCCCAATCTGCGCATATCTGCCAAGGATGCACTGCTGCACAATTACTTTCGCAATTTGCCGACTGTGGCCAAAGTGGACCTACCTGTGGACTTCAATACGGGGGCCCCAGCTCGCATTACCAAACTGGTATAAAGAGCATTTGGCTGTTAAGGTCATTTCTGTCTCATTTCTTGTGATGTTTAGTATAGTAAGTGACAGTGCCTACCTCAGACTAGTAACAAGTGCAATTAAACCTAAATTAATTCCGACCACTTTGTTTGCTTGCAGATGTTCACTTCATTTCATTCATCACACCACTGACCAACACACACCGGACGCACAACAAAATACACATCATTTTCATAACAATACAGAGTTTATTATTAATATTGGTTCCGCAGCGTATTCACTAGGCTGGCAGGCAGAAGGTAACGGTAAAGCTGGCGAGTCTGCGGCTTAGACGATGCTTCCGCCTCCACCGGCTTTTCGGACTGACGCTGACGCTGCCCCGTCTCGCGATCCTCGCTCATGTAGCTGCTGAGCGTATCGCGCATGCCCACTGATAACATGCCCTCGTTGTTGTTGTCGTTGTCGTTATCGTTATCGTCGTCGTCGGCGTTGTCTTTCTTTATGGAGGCTGATTCATCTTCCGTCGAGGCCTTGCCACCGACAACAATCAAATGTGCATCGGCGCCTTCATTGGCTGCATCGCTGGCGACGCTTTCGCTTGCCGAACTCTCGTCGCTATCGTTATCAGCTGCCGTTATCGCCGCCAAATCGCCGTTGGGCAACTTAATAGCTAATCGCAAGGGCCGCAGCACAGTTAGTTTTGTGTTTTTCACCTCACGCAAAGCACTTGCGGCCGCGTATCTCAAGTCTTCTTCGTCATTCTCCTGCTCGCCGGATGTTTTGGAATCGAAGTAATCGTACAGACTGGCTTGATTCATATAATCGTTGAGGCCGTATAAATGCCGCATGTCATAGAAGCTACCTGCGTTCGGGCCATAGAAGAACATGGGCTGAGTTACGGCTAGCGGCAATCGGGAGCCGGAGCTGGAGTCGTAATAGTTGTAGGCATCGTCGTACTCCACCGAGTCATAGCTGGGTCTACGCCTGTGCTGCTGGCGCCTACGCTTTGGCTTGACGTAGGTCACTGGCGCTACTTCGGGGTCTACCTCTTGCTCCTCCTCATCTGCCTGCTCCGCCTGCTGCACCAATTGTGCCTGTGTCACCTGTTGTGCCTGCTGCACTGTAGATGACGTTGATGCTGATGTGGTTTTGTTGAATTTCTGCTGCAAAAGCTGCTCCTTCTGCGCTTGGATTTGCTCCGCCTGTAGCTGCAGCTGCTCCAGCACCTGCTGCTTCTGCTTCAGCGTGTCGATGTAACCCTGCGTCTTTACTGGTATTGCTTCAATGATGTTCGTAGTGCCGTAATTGAACAAGTTAGTAAACGGATTGGTCAGATTGCGTAGTCCGAAATTGGTTGGAACGCTGCGCACCAGATTGTCCCATACGCGTCCCAAGGGAGCCTTGGTGGTGGTAACAGGCGCCTGGGTCCTGGCATGCGGATGCACCCGACGGCGACGCTTGTAGCCACCACGCGGCACCTTGCGCACATAGCCATAGTTGGAGTAATTGGGCGTAATGGGGTTCATCAAATTGCTGTAGGGAAGGCAAGTTGATGATGGTAAGTCAGGCATAACTCCTACTTTATTTCGATTGCAAAAATCTCACCCATAACTGGGACGCTGCGCCTGCAGCTGTGGCTGCCACACCTGTATCAAATCTAGATTTGTTGTCCTGCCTGCTGCAATCTCGCTGGGAGCACCTATCCAGGTAAGCAGCAGGACTCCAGCCCACAGTTGCCAATACATTGTAAGGTATCAAATAAAAAGCAAGCCACAAACAATAGACTTGCGTCTGCGATGTTTTGGGCTCAAATCACAACTGACAACAGCTACAGTTTGACCCGAGGTTGTCATCTACTTTTCACTCAATATTTTTGGATAAGCATTCTGATGTCTTGGCTCATTTGAATATTATTTTTGTTTAGTTAATTGGCCAGCGAAAGTTTCGGGGGACATATTTTGGCAATATCCAGTTGAAATCAACTTTATGCATGTCAAACTAACCCAGTTCTCAAACGGTTGAAAGTCTTCACCTGCGAGGCGTTGACCATTTGACCATTTGTTGACTCGTCGCGTGGACCATTCATATGATAATTTTCTAAGGCATTGTTTTTCAAATTTCAACGTAATGATCTGTTTATTGTCAATTCCCAAACCTAAACCTGTTTAATTCTGTGCTTTTCGCAAGAACTGAGCAAATGCATAGATAACCAAACGCGATAATCTGCTTCTATTTATGATAAGCCATTGAGCACAAAGTAAAAGCGTAAGATGGGTTAAAACTCCAAACCGATTCGGATCGTTAGAGTTACAAGATTGATTTACATTTGTTGTTTATTTCGCTAATCAATAAATAATAGGCGTAATATTTCACAATCGAAAACATAAACACCGATCGAATAACTTATTTTACTGCAGAACAAATGCTTCAATGAGAAATTGAAACTAGTAAGGACGGAGCCGATCAGTCGAACGCGCCCGACTATACCGCACACCCTTTTAAATACCATTTAAAACCAGAATGGGCGGTATAGATCAGTCGAATTGTAGCACTATCTATTTGAAAAACAATTTTAAAACATTTAAAAAACTTTGCTTGCTGAAAAGAATACACCCAACTGACTTACCGAACAGACGAATATAATATTTTTAATAACCCTATTCATTAGGAATAAATATATACATTTGTATATATAAATTGAAATTATTACACATCATGGTATAAATTACTACCATAAAAAAAATAATACAAATTTTATATTTTCACAAAAAAAAATAAATAAATAAGTATTTATCTAACTTAATAAGAAAAACAATTGAAATGTATTCTTCATAATATTTAAATATATATTAAATAGGGTTTCTTGCAACATCAATCATTCAAACCGATGGAGAAACGTCTGAGATTTTAACATTTTCATGACCATTCAATTCGTTTTTAGTAGCAAAACTATTTATAAATGCAATAGCTTATCAAGTGCAATCTAAAATAGTTACCGTTACCAAATAATTTATCGAGTCCTTCGAATCATAGAGAGTCACAGAATTGTCCTCTAAACGCGGAGGAACAAAACAAATTTCCGACCCAAAGTCGAAAGCAAACACAATCACAAGCGGAACATGCAAATCGTGGGAGAATCTCTAACAAGTGTCAACAACCAAGCACATTGAGAATGAGAGATTTTTGGAAAAGCTTTTGGGTGGGCACGAGAGAGAGAGAGAGAGAGAGAGAGTGCTTTGTGCGAAAAGAGAGCAAGCCGCAGAGCTTTGGCCGACTGTAGAGGCAAATTCGAAGGCGCGCTCAGGAATTGGTGTTAGTCGACGTTGAGATTCCTGGCCAGTTACGACGGAGAGCCAAATTACGGAAAAGTGGCCGCGACACGCGCTTAAAAAAATAATAGCTGGAAAAACGCCAGCAGCAGTGGCATTAGCTAAAACTAAAACAGTTTTTCCTTTGGCCTAGGAAAACTAGTCAAAAAGGCAAGTTTAAGTGGCAGTTGTGTTGCTGCTTGTATTTGTGTGTGTGTGCCTGTCACGGTGTGTGTGTTTTCCTTAGCGTCTATGTGTGTGTGTGTGTGTGTTTGTGTTCATGTGCGTGTGCGTTTTGTGTATCCGTTCAGTGTTCACAGTTTTGGTGGAGCTGCTGCTAATGATATATAGGGCAAGCAGCCGAATTGTTCAGATACATATGTAATTGAATTAAGGCAAAGAAAGAGCTCAGCCTCAAGCCTTTTTTACATAAGGAGACAGACAGGCAGCACATCAGTCTGTAACTGTGTCTGTGAGTCTGGGTTTGTGTCTGTGTGTGTGTGTGTGTGTGTGGGTGTGTGTGAAGAGAACGGCAAAGAATTGCGTAAAGTTTGCCCCACGCTCGCACACACGAATGCCATTAAGTGCTTAAGCAAATTATATAAAATCATTTAACGCATCAAAGCGCATTCATAACCAACCTCGGTTGACATAGGCTGTTTTTAGTCAGAAAACCGTTACTTTATTTATATGTGCATGTACATGAGAAAATACAACTTGACAAACAGCTACGGGCACAGAATACAAAAATACACATGTATAAAACATCAGGCAGCCCCGCTGCCCGCTGCCCGCTTGCTCCTTCGTGAATTGTGCTAAATTTCAGACGTGGCACCCGCAGTTGTCCCAGAGAAAACACAATGATATTCCCAGGACAGTCGACTAGTATCTAGTATCTGCAGCAACTAAATTGAAACATCTTGGCGGCCTGAAAAACCTCGTTCCATTGCCACCCACTGAGGTAGACTATTGTATTTCTGGCTGGGTGTTTTGTAGTTGTTTTTATTGCGCCTAGTCAGGTGTGTCGGTTGGTAAGTGTAACAAATTTTTGGCGTCACTTTCGTTTTCGTTTTCGTTGTCGCTGTGGTCGTGCGCCCTCGTGTGCCCTCGCTCAAGCGTTGTGCTTGACCATAACCACTAAAACTGTCACATTGCGTATACGCCGCGTGGTGTCCTCGACCGTAGCTTTTTGGACAGCACCCACGCTAGTTCCCAGAGACATAGAGAGAGAGAGGTCACACACACACACACAACAACACACACACACTCTCTTACATGTTCTCTCTCAATTGCTTAGCCTCTTTCGTTTATCACGCTCTCGTGCTTTCAGCTGTTCGGTTTTTTGTTTTGTTTTGAATCGCATTTACATTACCCGTAAACAAATCCCTCCCCCCACCCATGGCGCCCCTTTGCTGTTTATCTATGCGCCTGCTTATCAGTCTGTCGCTTGTCCATTTCTGCACGTTTCCCTTGCCCTTTGCCCCGTCCATGCTCTGTGTGGCAATTTACATTTTATTGCGTTTTTAATGCAGCGCAAACAAACGCTGATACGTAGCGAACGTGTCGGCATCTCTTCCCTCTTGCCACACAGACATTTGGCGCGAAAAAGTGTGCTTCATGTGATTATTACGAGCGCACTCGACTGGCGTAATCTACTTCGTCTGCTACTTATGGCTGTCCGTGTATTAGGCTGGCAGCTTTATGGGCCAGTTTTCTTTTAAATGTGCTAATAACAGACGCAATTTAGCATTGTTAGAAGCGAGTTAAGTATTGAATATTGGCTTATGTAGGATTACAAAACAAAAACTCATGGAGTTCAAACAAATTTAGGCGACTTTCAGATATAATGGTTACAATGAATTAGTTTAAGCAACTACCAAAGAATAACGAACGAAAACGAAACGTTCAATATTTTAAAATAAACCTATATAAACTGCTTAGCAACATTCCAAATTTGGCGTTTCAAGCTCTTATTGTTGTTGAGATCGACGTCTTTAAGCAGATCAATAGGTATTTCATCTACAAAGTTATTATGTCATTTAAGCCTATCTTCAATGGCCGCAATGAACTTTTAATTCTCTTCTCCTCTACATATAAAAATGTTAAGATAAAAATCTCTAAGTATGTATAGAATACATAACGTTAGGATTGAATGCCAAAGTCGTACGTAACCGACAAATGAGACCTTGTATTTTTTGTTTTTTTAGTATATATTCTTTGTGGAATGTACCCCGCCTCCTTCTCCACATTTCTAATTAATAAACTAACAGATCATTTTGTATTTTTTTAAACTTCCGCGTCTATAAATAATAGTGCAAGCAGAAAATAAACACCAAAAGTATTTTGCGCTTTAGAGCAATTAGAAATCTATTTAAGTTTACATAAATAACGTGACGTGATTCCAAGAATCATTTAAGGATTGATGTAAATATTGAGATGGACTTGCCATAATTGCCACTAGCAGAAGCGCTTAAAGCGAGCAATTCTCTGAGCAGTTGCTTTTTAGCTTTGATTTCCACCTGGCAAAAGCCATTAAAATTGCCGGAAAACAAATTTTTTGCAAGGTTCGCAAATGCCTTTGGCAAGCGGCCAACGGGCGGCAGCCATTGTTCATAGCTGTAGTAGTAGTAGTAGTATTTTCTGCTTTCCCTTGTCGCTGTCAGCAATGCCAACAGTCACATTTCCCACTCGTTTTTCTTTTTATTTGCCGCTGCGGTGATGTCGCCTGTCTGCTGTCTGCTGTTGCCTGTCTCTTGTCTGTTTGTCAAAATTATAGTTGAAGTTTGTTTTTTGGAAAGTCCTATGAAAAATATTAAAAAAAAAACCAAAAGCAAAAGAGTAAAACAAAAGTTTCGCTGCAATTTCCATATTCGCCACATTAGCTATTAATAGCATATAAACAATTTGCATTTAGCATGAGCTCTGAGCACGAAGCGCCGAACGTTGAACGCCGAACGCCCTGCGCCGTGTGATTTCTGAATAATTAACACCAGAAGCCGACCTGTTGGCAGCTGTTGCTATTTTATTTAGAATATACATGCTGTGTAGCGCCATTCCAGACAATGAGGGATTGGGAATTGCGCTTTATGAAACTCAGATAGGGGCGTATGTCGAGAAAACTGGATATGATGCGCTCCTTCTTGTCCATGCGCTTCGAGTCGAGCAGCATGCCCACCAGATAAAAGTTCTGAGCCACATCCGACTCCACTTGTATGCCCACCAATGGGGCACCCTGGAAAAAGGTCTGCATGCGACTCTGATAGCCACAGATGGTGGTGCTGGTGGTGATCAGCGACGGATGCTGTCTCTGGCAAAAGGGTCGACTGATGACGTCCACCCAGGTCTTGTGCTTCAGATCCTCGCCCGTGGGCAGTCCAGCCAACATGAACAGTTGCCCCACCAACGTCTGATTGACCAATGTGGGCGGTGGCATGCAAATGGGCATGACGTTGGGCGACATCTTGGCATCCCGTTGCAGCGTGAGCACGGCCAGGCTGTGCTTCAATGTCAATGGATCGTATTCGGGATGTATGGCTACCTCGGCCAGTCGGATCTCCTGCGCAGGCAGCACACAGTAGCCATTCTTGTCGCAGGCAACCTCGTTCACATTGGCGCTCTTGTTCCACACGCCCAGCTGCACCGAGTAGGCGTCGGCCTGCCCATCGTACAGCATGAAACAGTGGGCAGGTGCCAGCACATTGCGCCTGGAGATGAGCACTCCCAGACAGCCATCGTTCAGCAGCTTTGCCTCGTGTCCTAATTGTGGTTTTGACTCAAGTCAATTAAAGCCAACTGAACAGCTGCGGTCTTGGCCACTTACCGTTCTCATAAGCGATGCGGGCCAGCCACTGATGCTCCGTGGGCACGGCATAGCTGTTTTGCTGGAGCATCTGCTCCTCGTTGACGTTGCCACATCTGACCTCTGGCGTCTTCTCGCGGTAATGATGGCCATCCACAACGGAAGTGGAGAGCAGCAGAGAAATGATGAGAACAGGTAGTAGTTGCATTTCTAAGCTCGACCAAAAGTCAACTAAAACTGGAAATAATGCAACGACATTGGAGCTTTTCAGCAATTGCGACTGTAGTTACAACTTTCTGAGAGGTTGGCTTGATAAGTTGCTTATAATCATCCAATATAATCAATTATCAGTGAGTCAATCGAATGGATTTTAAAAGACATCTAAGGAATTTTTGATTAAAGATAATCAGTGATAAAATTGCTAAAAATTTGCTTAGCATTTGTTTAATGACGACATAAAATACAGAAGTTTATTGCTGAACATTAATGATTCGAAGCCATTTAAAAATTCCTTGGCCGTCTTTTAACGAACTATAAAATGCAATATCTAAAATCGTAAAATGCAATCTTGAATAAATTCCAGCATAATATTTGCTGATATCAACCTGGAATCGATTTCTCTCATCATTTCTCTATTTGAAATTCAAATTCACCTTTATTACCGTCGCATACTAATAGACGATTATTTCTGATTCGCAAAACTCACGTTCCCGCCCACCTGTCTAGTTATTGCCATTCGTAGAATTACAAATCTTATGACTAACAATAAGACAGTTAAAACAAAACCAGTTCCGAATGCGGAACGGTATGCAATTTCAAAGACGAGACACACGATTGAGCTCTAACTGAATCTAAAAGGTACGAGTATCTAAATAAATATGAACTTCACGAGACTGATTGATAGAAATATTATTGTTTACTTAGAGAGAGCATGTGGTATAATTTAAGTTAGTTTCTCCAATAACCAGTTTCGCAAGGGTCTCACTTCCTGTAACACATAGACTGTGGTCTGCCCCGAATTGAACACGTTCACCAGTATGCCAACCAGATAGAAGCTCCGAGGCGTATCCTTCTCAATGTTGAGGCCGAGCAGGCCGGCACCTTCGTAGAAATTGGTGCGCTTCACCGGATAGGCGCAGAACTGATTCTCGGGTCGTGGTTTTGTGGACGAGCTCAGCGTATTGCAGTATTTTCGTGATAAGGTGAAGGCCTGACCTTTGCCCTTGATCACTTTGGTATGCTCAAAGCCACCGAAATGATAGTTACGATTAACCAATGTGGGCGGCTCCGAAATCGGCTGCAGACACAGAGGCTTTATATAGTGAGTCCATTTGATGCGATTCGCAAGCCGTAACATAGCTACATTATTGTCACCCGTATCTTTGTCGGCATGAGGATGCACTAGAATCTCTGCCACTTTATGTTGCACAGGTCCGGGCACACAGAATCCCTTTGCATTGCATATGTACTCTTCGTCAATATCATGCGTCGCATTCCAAATACCCAGCCGGACAGCCGCCGACTCCGGCCGACTGTTAAAGCGCCGTACACAAGTCGCGGTGGTCAGCACATGAAGCTCACCCACAATGATCACGCTGCAGTATGTGTTCTCAAATAAATACCCTGCAAAGAATTGCCATTGGTCAAAGGCCTTACAACTTTTAGAACAAGCCTACCCTTTTTTTGAAAGAGTATGCCCATCCAGGGATACTCCGCGGGTTCCGTTGAGATATCCGTGCTGAAGAGCAGACGCTCCTCCAGGCTTCCACAGTTATAATCCTCAGCCTTAACTGCAAAATATAGCAAATATTGTTTACAATTTAATAAACTATTAATAACCACAGGCATTCACCGTTCAGCAAAGCGCCAAAGCAAACCAGCACAACAAGTTTTCCCAGAATTTCCATCGTTTTTACGAGCCACACAGCGTTAGCTTCCGTTCTATCTTAGCGAGCGTGGCGAACTGGAAAGCAGCTTTGGCTTTACATATAAATTCAAGCTGCAATATTGCATTGTAAACCAGAATTAATTAATGTAGTTTCTCATTGTTTGTGCTGCCAACACAACGTATACTTGATGCGCCTTTGGGCGAGCTTTGAAAATAAAGTTATATGCAGTGCACTGTGAGAAATTGCGTTAAATAGTAAACATACAAAATATTGAAATTTCAAAAATACTGCCATGATTTATAACTCATAAAAAAAGTGCTATATTAATTCGGTTAGAATATTGTATGAAAAGATATTTCGGTATATGCTAAGAATGATAAATGTCATTTGAATTTAGTAAAATTTGTTTGAAAATATAAAAAAACACTTTATTAAATGTAGTCATCTGCTAATTTAAAATACTTGATATGAGCTGACAGATTTAGTCCACAAATTTAAGGCAATTTTCATGTGATATAGTTATTTTTTCCTGTATGAATGATAATCAAATATGTATTTCCAATATTTCTGAACACAAATTCACACACTGAATGCCATAAAAATCAATCGAATCGATTTAAACTTTTTCTGTATTTCTAATAAATCAAATTAAAGCAAATTTCCGAGAACTTTTGCAGATATTCAGCATAAAATTTAATATGAAAATAGAACCGACACAGTATTAACTGTTTATTTAAGAGCTATTCGAATGCATCCATTGATGGCTGTCGATAAAATTATGTATTTGCGTAGGATGTGAATATTTTATGTTTCAATTAGAATGTCATTATCGCAGACAAGCACATTGCCCAGTGGGAGGCATGAAAGACAATTTGAAGGGCACAAGGACGTCTTGGGGTCCTTCAACTGCTTGAGTATCCGGTGGTGAGAGGGGGAGTGGCAAATGGGAAGTGTTGCCATATTTAATGCTGCACTAAAACTTGAACAAATTGCCCCACTTGCCACAGCAACAACTGACGCTTTATTATCCACACAGACGCCGTTGACTTTGGCTCAACTTGACCTGAACACAGGGAGGCACATTCATAATGTGGCCATTGTTATGAGCCACCTACAGCAAACACACACACACACACACACACACACACACACACTCAAACTCACACACTGACAGAGTGTGTGTACATAAGGCCACTGTGCATTCGAAATCAATGTTATCCTTGCTTAAACCAGCGGTCAGTTGGCCATTTAGCAATGAATCGAGGCTCGTTTGCCTTGAGTCTTAGTTCCACTTTTGGCTCGTATATGCAAATTTTTGCTGCTTGAATTGTGCTGTGCGTGATTTGGGTGCGGGTTCGCCCTTTACTTGTTAGATTGCCTGCAAGATGGCCATCAGGTGGCTCAAGACGGTTGCCCCTACACCCGCGCCTTGCGTGCGGTTTCTGCTCCAAGCGGACACAACTCGTGTTCCCAATTTCACGCAAAGTTGGCCTTACAAGCAGGGTTGCAACAGGATTTCAACCGTACCGGTTCGAAATTTCTACATTTATTGTACTTTAAACCATGTCTGAAAGCAAAGAAAACATACATAAAATTACTTAAAGCGATCCTTATTTTCAGTAAAATTGTTTTATTAAATTCCAGCAATTTGTAGTTTATTTTCAGTGTATTGAAATACATCTTTAGATACTATTTGTGTGTAGAAAACATGTTCGCAGTTTCAATTAATATGAAATAAACTGGAGAATAATTATTATATATCATTTTACCATTTTATTTTCCTCTTTTTTGGTTCGAAAAACGTAAGAGCTCTTCAACAGATTTCTGTTAACGTAAAGAAAAGCTAAATTTTGGATTATACATCGATTGTACTCTATTCACCAAATTTACCTATGTCATCTTTTACTTTCGCCCCGTAGCAAGAGGACACTATGAATGTGAGCGACGCTTGGCAATGATAGCATGACGCGTGACGGCGAAATTCCGGCCATCTTCAATCCGAAACGCGTGCGCACACCCTCCGTGGTGGTCACCGGCGAGGCCTCGTCGAATGGTCACTTTGGCAACAGCAGCAGCAACAACAACAACAACAGTGGTGCCGGCGGAAGTGGTGCTGTTGGCATTGCCAGTGGCAGTGGCAGCAGTGCGGTTCCCGTTACGGTGGCCGGGGTGGGCATCGGCAGCTGTGGCTTCAGCAATGTGCTCACCTCGAGCAATCCACAAATAACCCACCAAGATTCGATATCTTCGAGCCAACAGGATCCCAATGAGGTCATTACCATACAGGCTGATACGCCGACAGGCACACATGGATCCCAGCACAATTTCGCCGTTGATTTCAGCGATGCGCAGACTGTCCACATGCCCATGGAACACCAGGCCAATGGTCAGGCTGGCGAGGATGCAGAAGTGCGTTTCCGCAAGCTCAGAGCCTGCCATGACTCCTGCTGCTCCGAGTTGGCCAAGAAGGTGGGTACATGCTTGCATACGACTCTAAAGATTTCATTTCATAAGACCCTGTACCTGAAAAAAGTACCACAGGGTCTTTTATGTTAGTGCAAATGAAGGAATTGTGAAATTTGTATATGTATTCCATATAAGGATGAGTTGAGGCAATATAGCCATGTCCGTCTATCCGACTGACCGTCCGCCTGTCCCTGTGTCCGTCCGTATGAACACCTAGATTTCAGCAACTCTGCTGCATTACGATCGGATAAGAAACAGCGAAGAGATACAACATATGATTTAATCGACTGTGAGTGTATTATTAATACTCAAAATACAGGATTTTCTACTGTTGGTTACGTCCGAATATAGAATTTCGTCAGACTGATATGTCCTCTACTTTCTGGTTTTTGCTCTGCAGATGTATTTCGGCGTATGCGTTACCATATTGGTGACGGCCTCTTGGGTGGGGGCGACGCACTGCATCAAGTACATGTATCTTTATCGGGCACCGTATGAGGATGAGGACGACGATCTGGACACATCGTCGAGCCGGGCTGAGCTCAGCACCGAACTGGAGGACATACTGGCCATAAGCGACTCATCGTTGCATCACGTCGAGGACGCCACCGAGATGTTCAACATACCACCGCGCCAGCCCGTCTACTTTAATGCGCCGTTCTTTGCGGCCTGGTTCTTTACCAACTTCTCGCTGCTCTTCTTCCCCATCTACATACTCGGTCTGCTCTCCGCCCGCAAATGCGACAAGCTCAGCGAGATTCTGGCCGATGTGCTGCGCGGATTTCGTGAGCGTGGATTTACCATAGGTAAGCCGAAAGCTCAATAAAGTACAGTCTTTAACATCTATATATCTATAGGTCGTTTTCTGAATCGCTGCCTGTCCTTTTGCATACTTTGGCTGGTGACCACCTATCTGTATACGCTGTCGCTACACGTGCTCTTTGCCACGGATGCATTGGCGCTGTTTGCCACAAATGTTGCCTGCGTCTACCTGCTCTCCTGGGTTATACTGCACGAGCAATTCGTTGGCGTCAGGGTGATTGAACCGATTGAGCTGATTGAACTAAGGCGCAATAAACTTTATCGAAATCCGTTACAGATTGTTGCCGTCATCCTCTGCGACACGGGCATCGCACTGCTGGCCTATATGGATGGCATAACGGAGAGTCGGACGCTGGGTGGCGTGGTTCTGGCCACGTTAGCTGCCGCCGGCTATGCCGTGTTCAGGGTAAGCCTCTAGGCCTGTCAGGCGTGTCTCACGTTTCGTGTCTTGGCATGTTGTTGTGCTCATGTCGTGTGTGTGTGCTTTGGCTTTTCAGGTTATGTTCCGTAAGGTGATGGGCGATCCACCCGTGGGCCAAATCGCGTTCACATTCACGGCCCTGGGGCTGCTCAATGCGCTGCTGCTGTGGCCCGTAGTGCTGGCACTGTACCTGACGGGCGCGGAGAATTTGACATCGGAAAGCATACCGTGGAACATACTGCTGGCAGCCAGTGTATTGCTTCTTGGTAGGGCCCATTGCATATGGTGCAAGAGTTCGTTGCTGTTATAAACTTTTATCGTTGCAATTAATTTTCATTGCAGTTTTTCACGTTCTAATGCAATTCAGCGCTGCCGTTACCTACAATATGTTTGTGACATTGGGTTTGATAACCGCCGTGCCCGTTTCTGGTGGTACGTATAAGGGCCGGGGACTCCCCGATTACAAGTGCAATTACGAGTGCAGGTGAAAAAAAACAAAGGGGGGCCAGCAGTTCAAGCATTTCGTGACTATATAATATTCCAAATTGCAATATATATAAATTCAGGCAGAATCGAGCACATGCCCTTACAGCTGGAATTGGGGCTCATATGAACATGTAAATCCACATGGGGTTTTGGTTGATGTTTAGCCTTAGCTGAGTTTACTGATTGAATTAAGTTAGCTTTAACCAACTGCAACTATGTAAATATTTTGGTTCACTCTAACACGGTTCTCTTGACTTCCACTTTCACACAAACCATATACATCCCATCGCAGCACTCGACGTCATACTGTACAGTGCGACATTTGCGGGCATGAAACTGGCTGGAGTTATACTAATTGCCATTGGCTTTTTCCTCGTAATGTTCCCCGAGAACTGGCCCGACTATATAACACGTCTGCTACGGTGAGTCTGACATTTCGCTTATTGTTACATTTTTTTTGTTTATTTGTTATTATAACAATAATTATTACAATAATAATAATAATACTAAAAAATTCATATCGTGTATGTACTTATGCTAATATTTTCTTAGTAAGTACAACTTGTGCGTGTTTTTCGATTATTTTACGATTTCATTACAATTATTTTATTTTCGGAATATTTCTTTTTTATTATTGCAACTCTATATTTAAAATATATGAAAAGAAACATTTTGTATTTAATTTGTTCAAAATTTTAACTTAACAATAAACTTAAATCAATGCTAAATGAGAAAATATACATAAAAATAAATACAAATTATAATATATATATGCTATATATTTTCTAATCTACTCATACTCAGTACTCAACATGAAAAAAGTTATATATTTATTTCTATATAAACAAACATCTTGCAGAAAGAGCGTTCGTGCCATACTCCGTTACCAATGTTGTTGTGAATTAGCCGAAATTCGCTATGCTCATTCGGTAGGCCAAAAACACAAACCATAATCCCAAAATCCCCCAAAAAAAACAAAACAAAACAAAATAATAAAAACAAAAAGAAACCCTTGCAAAATATTGAAACATTTACCTAGTTATACTTGTAAAATTGAAAACAAACGTTGGCATCATAAGAAACTAGTTCAATGAGATTTAGTTAAACATGGCAGATTTTTTACTGACTAAATACACCATATAATATATGTATATTATATACTAGTCTATCAACCACACAAACTATACAAAACACTCCGGCTTCCAAACTATGCGCTCACCCCTTTGAAAGATTTAAGTATACCCAATGTACTAACTAAACTAAGACAATAACCAACTAGTTACACTAGTTACACTTCTAACTATATACTCTATAAATATGAATTCATGCCTTGTTACATAACACCCAACTAACTACCTATATATACTTCCTTCTTTACCCAATTACACAACACTGCAGGCTGTTGTGGAACCAAATCCAATTCTTCTTGTTGTTTTTGTTAATGTGTTTAATTGTTGTTGACACGTTTGTTAATCATTTCATCATATGTATAACAGCAGAGATCGAAGTTCCACACACTTATGCATACATATATACATAATATATATACTCGACACTACCAGGGTGTTTATATCTACAATACATACCATATAGCGTCCACTAGGCTAAGTATATGAGCCAAAATTTACGTACTTGTTTTGACCACCTATGTGTAAAATATCTTTGTATATGGATGTTGTTGCTGAGGTTCCATAATCGTAGAACTTACACAGAAACACACTCAGATACACACACGCTCCAATGAACTGCGTAGTTTTGAGTTTCGCTGGTGTTGCGAAATTTTACTTTTAATACTTATACTAGATATATATATAGACCTGTAAAGCCCTTACAGCATTTGATGAATCAAGTTAATGCTGTTTGTATACTACTTCCAGCCTCGTTCCTTGTTTCCTTTTTGGCTGCTTAATTGTGCGATCTGTTGATAGTACACGCCGCTTCTTTGTACAATATATCTATAATAGATCATTTTACTTAAGTTCCATATGCCAATTTATGATTTTCCCACATAAATTGAATTGAAATTGATTGATAATTCAAATTGTAAATACATATTAACAATTTATCGATTCTATATATTTTCAGTTACCAATATAATTTCGAAACTTAAGACTGTGTGTGTGCACTCTTTCTGAAACAGGGCGCAATTTATTGATATACTTAGTACTAGAAGTTCAGATAATACGTACTATACTATCGAGCATGACTGAGACTCAGAGTCGTCCAACTAATTGTTAAGTTATGATTTCGGTTAAAAGGTTGGTTTTTGGTTTCTTACATTCGTAAAAGCCATAAAGAATGCATTCTATATACTAAATGATATTCCTACATAATTTGTGTGTACTTTTGGTATGGTATGGGAGCACAGAAATAATTACAAGAATACAAAAACTACAAGTATAATCCCCCCTTTATAAATAAAGAAATATTAAAGTAAAAATCCGTATAAAATGTTATATTATTGGCATGTTTTCTTATTAGTTTTTTACAGTATTTATTGTACAATTGGGCACAGTTTCATATTCCAAAAACTTGACTTCCTTTCATTAACTTTTAATTAACAATACTACCAAAATGTCCTACTGTCTCTGTTTCTTTTTCTAAACTCTAAACTTAACTTGAAGCAACTAACTAACTATACTATACTCTATTGCTATATACTCTACTTATTTCTTAAATAAAACAATCGTGTCGACATTTCTCAATTATATTTACAGAAGCATCATAATGCTGGGTCACAATGCGAGGTGAGTTTCGCGAGTTTGTGTGTGTTTTTGTTAAATTTAAGATATTTCTTCCAAACTGAAACGGTGCTCAAAACTAGGAAATACAATTTACATATATGTAGGTCAACCATACAACTCAAAACTCTCAAAAACTAAACCAAAATATTTATGATTGATTTGATTTCGAATATCGCTTAGTTGGAAACTTAAGGGTTTATTTCTTTTTGTAATGGGCATTTGATAACAAGTTTAGAACGCGTTATTCTATTTAAACTATATAATAATATACTACGACATGATAAGTATTCTTAAAATAATCTTATTAAGCAATTGCTTAAAAGGGGATTTCGAGTTTATTTATTTGAATTTTAATCTTTAAGTTCTGATGCATCGAAACTTGGATTTTATTTGACTTGATTTATTTATTTGATTTGAATTCTTGCTAATCTTCTAAGATACTAGATAGTTTGCGTAGTTTTGACTCCAGTAGTTTAGGTACGTAGCGAATTTTTGCAATAATTTCTATACGAGAAATCCAAAGGTAAGTTCCAACATAGTACCTTGAGGTAATCTTCACCTATGGCACTCGCAAATGCTGAAAAATCTGCCGTCACTGCACGTAATTGTGCCAAAAATATGAATCAATGAATCAAGCTAATTTTTCATTATCATCACGAAATTGTACTATATGTTTTGGTTTCAGCAATAGAGAATTCACACAATTTGCGATTTATTTGAGTGCAAAATTAAATAAAATTTAGAACTAGTCGCTCTCTAGTAGTATAGATAATATTCTTATGTTGATGTATATAGAAAACACCGCTAATCTGTACTATTGCTTCTTTTCTTCTTGTTTTTCTTCTATCACCTGTACCACGAACTGCCTATCCGACTGTCTCCCCTCTTGAAACGCTCTCTGTCTATCTGTTTATCTACTTCTCTCTATAACTACACATAAACACACACACGATCACGTATGAACCTGGCTACAATTTGTACAAAATTACTACCAAACACAACTGAAAACATGTTGAAAATTTGATCCAAAATATGTGCTAAAATTGTTGTAATAATGATGATACCAAGTAGCGGTAGGCCAGCGCTTTGTAAACGCGATGCTGCAGTCACCGGACCGTCCACGAGATATGCTCAAAGGCACATCACGCGTTCTTTCTCGCACCACATAAGCTAAGAGTTGGACACATCACAGAACTTCCTGTACAGAAAACCAAACCAGCAAGAGTTATAAATATGAATCTATATTTTGTAAATGATTTTCCAATTTAAAACTAAAACACAGACCAGAACCGCACAAAAGCCAGTCGAGCACGTGGGTAAGTACTAACTGAAACGCCTTAATTTTGCCTGTCTTATCTATAAGGTATAGTTCCTATTGAAATAAGATCCCAGAGTTAAGCGTAAGCGTTGTACTTCTAGATAATACTTATTGCTGGAATGCTCAATTTCTCGAGTTCCTTAGTTATAAAATTGTATGTGTGTGTCTGTGTGTATTTCCTGTGTTCTGCTTTAGATCCTCTTCAAATTATATGTTCTGTTTTTTCTCTCTCCCCTTCTCTTTTCTCTCTTTGTGTTGTTTCGCAGATCGCAGCATATTTATGCGTCCCATTACAAACATAAACGAAAATATTATGCTGTCAATACGAACTCATATGTTGTTTGAGCCGCATGATCAAATAAATCCCGATCCTACACGTAATCGTACTATAGCATATAATAAACGACAACTAAAACCACAACATTTTTCTGTAGCGATCGTGTATGGTTTTTGGCAAATTTTTGTTAAAACCAAAAGCAACAAATAATTATGATAATAAGTTTTTATATAAATGTCGTTTAACTGTGTTGAAATATAACAATTTTTTACTGACAAAAAATAATAACTTAGTAAAGAGAACGTACAATAATATTACCAAATTGAGAAACGAACGAAATGGTGAGCGCTATTTACATTTGTTTTTGTTTTTTTTTGCATCTAATTCTTAGTCCAAGCTATTTCACTAGCTACCCTCGTACTCTCCAACCGTCCCATTAATATAAACGAAACTCTTTCCAATTTTGTATTTTTGCATAGATAATTGTACATAGCGTTGCACTTGGCTTTCATTGTTTTTGAATGGTTTTTGAAATACCCTTCAAAATCAGCGCACAGCTTAATGTTGTATATCGATGTTGTAGCCCAGCCTATGCTTTAACCTAACCTACTATACACGCACACATTCACACAACGACACTCCCACACACCTACACTACACCAACACACACACACCCCGTACATACACTATCTTGTAAATATCAATATCAAAATCCGAACAAATTTATCAAATAAGAAAACATCAGTAAAAAATCAGTAAAAACAAACTAGCGAAATATAATTCTAGACGCCTTAAATTTTAGTGTCAACCTAGTTAGATATGTACATGCAATGCTGATCAACTGGCATATATGTCCTGTAATGATTATAGTAATATATTAAATTGTAAAAATGTTTAGGAAATTAAAAAAATATATTTATCCAAAAATATTATTAATTAAATATCTCAACAATTGAAAAAAAATTACTGCTGAAATTTAATTTAAATTTATATTCTGAACAGTTTAAAGATTTTTGACCTGCTAAAATTAAATTATTAATATTTGCAAACTACAACAAAAATTTAATAAGTTTTGAACTACTTTACTGTTTTTTGTCTATTGCAATTTAAACTCTTAATGTTATCATATTAATTATAGATTTTATTGATCGTTGGTCCGCATTGCATTTACGAGTATTCTTACAAATATATGTGAAGCTAAAATGGAATAGTAAAAACTAAAAGATTGTAATAATTGTGTATATATAGAGCGCATTAGAATTAAACACAAAATGCCTAGAAAACGATACTACAATTCAATGCAGTAGACAAATGCCTGAAGATTTCCCCATTGCCTCTTCTAATATGCCAAATTTTCTTTATACTCTGAACACACTCACACACATACAAACGCATTGATTTATCCACTGATAACATGTACATGTAGATGGGGTCGCGGCCCTCGGAGCGGTACTTCAACAGGTCAGCATCCCACCATTATCGACTATCGGACGGGATACATAAGGTCCCATCTTCGTTCACCCTCTGGCCGTGTGAGATGACTGATCTATCGCCAACTACAACTGGGTTTCTGCATGGCAACACCAACAGCAACGCACACAATCACCACCACCCGCACCACCAACAGCAACTGCAACAACAACAACAACAACAGCACCACCCGCTCTTCCGCCAGCATTCGCAGCAACAACAGCAACATCTACAACGCCAGCACTCGCACACCTCGCTCACCATGATCCACCGGCAGAGCAGCAGCCACAACGTCCATGGCAGTCGACGGGGCAGCGGTGGCATACGTGCACCACCCACCGGCACCGGACGCCTCTTCTCCTACTTTGGCAACGAGCACGAGCCTGAGCACGAGCGCAAAAAGTCCGAAACCTCCTTCTTCAACCTCGGCTTTCGACGCAAGTCCACGGTGGTTTACTATGCGCCCACGGAGTAAGGAGAGGAAGAGTAGAACCACTGCAGTGGTGCAGTTTTGCTTGTGCATATCAGTGTGAACCTCTTGAATAGTTATCAGGGCTGCGAACCGTCTTGCAATCAAAAATACTGAACAAGCACAACACTCTTCGGTTTAATTCAATCAAATCTTCGTTATAAGGCACAATTTATGGGTATAAAACTTCCTGTCCTGATGTTACACCCACAATTATAATTATTCTAATAGCCGATTTCCCCGAGCGCAAAATGGAAGCTCATTTTGTGTCATTCTGGATGACGCTCATTTGGCGTTTTCACGATCCACGCAGCAAGGGATGCTTATACGATCCAAATTACATTGGTTCGTCATTCGGATGAAGTGATTCCCCATTAAAATAATAGGGCACTTTTATGCTCTTGAAAATAGGCTATAACATAAGTTAACATTTATTTTTATTATATTTCTCTTGTATTTTTGGTTATCCGAAATCTAAGTTTAAATTGGTATTTGCAAAATTTTGGCTAACTGCACAAGATAAATTATTAGCTATATGTTTATATTTAAATAATTCCCAGATGAATCCAAACATTCCTTGGATCTCCGACAATTTCGTCTTGGTCTGTAGCCCTGATAGTTATATGGATGCACACGCACATTTATACAATACATATACGTACTCGTATTTACCTGCAGCATACAATCAAGCACCTTAAACTAACACTTAATTATACACAGAGAGTTAATGTATAAAATGCATATACCCCGGGCACTTTTTAAGTGCAGGGTCAAATTATGGTTGGACGTACTTTATAGAGTACATACTTTATCACTATGCGTAGGTAATTTATTGTCTTGTCTTGTTGTTGTTGTGAGAGATTTTTATTGATACACGCAATCTCAGTTAGAATTTTGCTCAAATATTAAACTAATTATACGCTACAAAAAAACAAGAATACAAAGTTACAGATGCAATTGCAAAGATACTACAGATAGAAACCCCCATGCGAAACCCAGGCACATACTCCACACTCAACCAGAACCAGCTATGATAGAGCCTTAATATGATTAGAGCTCAAAGAAATTGCCCTGAAGTTAACTGATATACGAAACGATAATTTAGTCAAGAAAACTAAGTAATTAACACAGAATATCGAAGCCAATTGTTTTTAGCAATTATATACATTAATTCTAATTAAATTAACAATAATATTACGTACATACATACTAACTATTTACTATTTTAAATGTAAACCCAACACTGCGGCACATCTTTATATAAGGTACGAGTATAGCAATAACCAAAAGACAAAACTTGCGAAATTCCAACAGATTAGTACTAAGTGCATACCTATATAAAACAAGACAACATCTAAATTTCTAGATCGCTCTGATCCGTGTAACTGTAAGCTCATATTTAAACACCTCAGAGAACGTTGTATGATCCAAGAAAAACTGCGATTTGGTTGATTGATTGATTTGATGATTGATTTTGTATTTTCCTTTGAGTGTACTGAAATTATCCAATCGAATCGAACCACATATTATAGTATTTGTATGTGTTTTTTTGTAATGTTCGTGAGTTGTTTGTAATTTTTAGCTAAACGTTGTGTATTTATTGTTGCAAATTCGTATATAGAGAATCCAAATGAAATAAAGAAACGAAACTTTGGCTAAGCCGAAGATGAAATACTCTTGCAAAAACTCAAGTCGATCAATTATTGATATATAACAAGTATAATAAATAGAGAATAACCAGAAGAACACAAAAGTTCCAATTTCTTTTTCCGATTTCCGATTTTAATTAAATTTACAAAATTAAATATAAAACAAATATATATATTTTCCATAACATTCCCATAACAAACAATCGGTTGACAATTTTACATTTCCGAACCACACTTAAAAAACGGCGTCATTAAGATTATTCTGTACCCAAATCACTACGACTTAACTTTCTTAATATTAAAATACGATGGGAATTTGCAGGAGTATAAACAAATTTAATGAAATACCAAGATTGTATGATTGAAAGCAAGTCAAAGACAACCACGTTCAATGACTGATTCATTGCATTCGCCTTGAATTCAATGCATACAAAGCCATAAAAAATTTGAAGAAAGCGCGCTGCCTACTTGTATTAAATTGTGTAGCCCACATCCAATAATTGATTTGTGATAGTTTTTAATGATGTTTGATAGCCCCCACTCCCCCAGAAGCTACAACTCCCCCTACTCCCTGCAATCGAAGGCAGTAGCATGTGTAGCTGGGTAAATATAGTATTTAGAAAACACAAAAATAAAATAAAAAATAAATAAACAAAAGCAAATAAAATCTGTTTGATTTCGTAGTATGCCTTGAGCAATGTGTAAATATAATCAGAGTTCACTGGGAGATTCATAATCAGTAGTTTCTCAGTACGAAAACATCTCTCATTCAAATTGAACCCCTCCAAAATTTGTTAAAATTCTAAAAGGATTAAAAATAAATCCAAGTTTGAATTAACCATTTATTCTTCATATTTTGCGGATAACTTGGGCCGATATCAACTAAATCGTATTACTTCCGCGATATAAGATAAACCTGCGCCGTCGACAACGGGCGGCAACAATTCACAATCTTTGGTTTTCCAAGTTCTTGTTTGGTTCTTTTGTTAAAAAAAATATATCGGCATATACCGACTGGCAAATAAATTGGAAATTCGGAAATCAATTTGCAATCCCGGTGCGCATTTCGATAATATATCTCAAGATCCAAAAGTTGCTGCCAATATGAATAAGTTCGGTAAGTGAATACAAATCAATATATTAACATTTATTTCAGTGTATATTCGGTTTTCTACAAAAGTCTGTATTGGTCACAAATCATTTATAAATATATAATAAAAAGAGTTGCATTCGAGTGAAAGGCGATTTTCGGTTTAGATTCTTAACTCTAGATACAATATATGAAATATTACTACGGTTACATACAAAACTCTGATGGGAAGGCACTTAATAGTTAGCATACATATTACAAAAGAGATTACGATTGGACGGACTTACGACGTAGTCTTTAGATTATGTATTCAAATATTCATATTTGAGTTGAGTTTAAGGCACGATTAACACTTTCGACTTATTCTTCGCATTGGAATTTGTACTGTCCTACGAACTGATGTGTTTCATAAAATTTGTCAAGAGCTGCCTGAGACACCAAATAGCAATAAAAAAAGAGTTCTGAAAGAGCCACTTGAATGCGTGTTCCCGCTGCGACACAACGAGACTACGAAACTACGGAGAGTCTTCAGTCCTCAGCCGGCAACGGCACAAATCGAAATGGAGGAGTTGCCCAAAACGCAGCGGTCGTCACTGCCCACCGGAACGCGATGTGCTCCTCTCAGTTAGCCCTATGACGATGACGATGACTATGAAAAATGTGTGAAAATATTTTTTGTATGCCCATGGTCAGATCGGTTTTTTAATGAAAAACCTAGGTGGAAAAAAGCGAAGCTGGCATTTTTTATGCCCTGGCAGGAGTCCAAGTGGCTGATAAACTGGTTTCAGCTGGCGCATAGAAAAAGTTCTCAGGGTATATAGATAATAAAAATTCAAGCGCATATGATAATCAAGGTGCAAAAAAAATACGAAACGGACAACGGACAACGGCCAAAAAAGAGGAACGGCGGCATATTTAATTCAGGCAAAAAAGCAACCAATGGACCATCGGACGATTTAATATAAGAAAAACACTAGATCCTCAGTCACGGCAGGCGTTGCTTTTTTGCCCAGTCGCCGGGTCGTGGCACAAACAACCCTCTCTCGCTGTCGGGGATGGGTGTAGGGTACTACGTACTACGGTGCCTAACTGGGTTTTGATGTTAACAGGTTTGCGATCGCCGCACACACACGCACACACACACACACAGCTGCACGTCTTCACGGACATTAGCAGGGACCGCGGCAACGAAGCTTCCGTAATCTGAGCTCAGTAGGCGCGGCTGTTTGCGCTTTTCTGCTTCTACGGCTGCTGCTTCTTCCACTGCCGCTTTTGATAGAAATGACAAATAACCAGATGCATTGTAATAGATTATGTCTACAACTTAATCGCCTTGCAGATAAATGATGACAATGTTCAAAGGAATATAGAATATAAAATACTGCATGGACAGACGGACAGACAGACTTGCTTGGGCTTTTTTTCGATTCGTTTCTTTTGGGCAGCGTTGCGTTTTGTTTTGGGTGTCAATTTTGTGTCTTTCAGTTGCTGTATTGCTTTGTTAGTTTTTTTTTTGCTATGTAGAGTGATTTTTTTTTTGTTTTTGTGTGTTTTGTGAGCTTCGTATGGACGGAATTGTTAGGAGATATTTGGCTTATGGGCGAGCGCCTAACTAAACCTATAAAGCAACGTGAGCGTAAGGCCAAAGAGCGAGATGATCAGTCCGATGGCTGACTGCAATCCGGCTGCACCGGCCAAGCGACATTTGAACATGTCGTAGCGTGTCTCCTTGTCGGCGACAATATTCTGGTACTCGGCCTCGACCAACTGGCCGTCATAGTAGGTGATCAGATCCTCAAACGGATACTCGTAGCCCTGCAGGCATTCGCACTTGTAGCCACCAGTTTCATAGCCACGTCCCATAATTGGCACACACTAGAGCGACAGAGCAGAGCAAATGATTAGAATGGTTCGAGTTAATTACAAATATTCACTTACGTAAGAGGTCTTCTCGTCGCACTTGTGCGTATCCTTGAAGGCATTGGGCTCGTAGTACCAGTCGGGGCACTGGTTAATATCCAGCTGCAGCATGTCCATGGAGACGGCAACCACACCCCTGCGACAAGGAAGAGCCAACAAATTAGTCTGTTTAATTGCCAAACATTTGCATGATAATGCAACAGCAGCCACAAGTCGCAAGTCACAAGTCACAAGTCATACGTTAGGCCATGTCAACACTTGACAATTGGACAAACAACAATCGTAGAAACTACAAAACATGGCATTTGCATGACAATAGACCATGGCACTGGGACTGGCCCCTAAAAGGGGTGAACGGGCCCGCGACGCGATGCCAGCACGCAGCGGACCCGGGCCAGACAAGACTCTACCCTAAAGTTGTTGCCGATTCCGTCCGTCTGTTGTCATTGTTGTCTGCGTACTCACTTGAATTCCAGTTTGACTTTGAGGCTGTCCCAGCCAAAGAACGGAGCCGCATAGGTCACCAGCCACTTCTTGACGTAGCCCTTGCAATCGAACTGGGGTTGCGTCCAGTAGCCGTGCTTGATGTTCGCCGCACGATACGAGTTGGGATAATGCTCGTACTTCTGCTGGTATTCACCTGTCTCGTTGTGACGTATCTTCATCTTCATGTAGAAGGTCTCCAGATCATCGAAATTGGTGTTCCAGCGCTGCTTGAGGAACTTGAAGTACTTCTTCTCGGTGTACAGCTCGTGCGTTTTGTTCAGACGCGCCAGATCCTCCACCTTGAACTTGCGCGTGTTCAGCTCCGTTTTGTATGCATAGGGTGCGAAATAGGTGCGATTGGTGAACTTATTGCGCTCCCAGAGCGTGGTCGCCGACCAGACCTTGCTGTCGCCCAGCATAATGGCCAGGGTCTCGCCAATCATTTGATCCTCAGTCAGCGGCTTGTCCGCCACACGCTTGCCCGAATAGACCTCATTGGGGTCCGATACCTGCAACAGGAAGCAACACGCAATTAGAGAGAGGGAGGCTTGGGGCATAACGCCAACATATAACATCGAGTTTAAAGACCCAGCAGCACAGAGCGAGGGTTAGCGAGCAGTTCAGCTGGCTGAGCTGAGAGCGTGTGTGCTGTGTATCTGGCATTTAATGAAGACGACGCCTTGTGGCGAACCCGTTTTTCGTGTCCTTTGCGCTCAAACTAATGAATTTAGCATTTGGTAATGGTTTGACACTGAATATTTAATTCACGCCGCGACAACTGGTAACTGGTAAATGGTATATGGTAAATGGTAAACGGTAACGGACAAATGAAACTGACACTGAAACTGGCAATGCAGGAAATTCGAGGAAGTTGAATTACGCGTGGAAAATTATAATTTACACTTGAGAAGTTTTCAAGAGGCGACACATCGAAGGCGCTCTTGATAGCTATAGCTGCCATTATTTAGGTGTCGGGTTTATCAATTATTGCTCTTCATTTAGCGTGAAGCCGATGGGAAACAACTGATGCTGCCTTCTGCCTTCTGCCTCTTTCCTGATTTTCCTTACCTGTAAAAAGGCGCTAATAAAGTTGGCCAGACGCACAGCCATTTTGGCTTCGTTCTCGAACTGCTCCTTGGCGCCAAAGTTCACATCGCCACGCAGTATCAGATCTTGTGGATGGAAGCTAAACCACAGAATTTACCATATTAATATCACAATATATATATTTATATTCAGTCATCACCCACTTCTTGCAAGTGCGATAGTTGACGCCGTGTATGTACTTCAGCGCCTGATCGATGTTCAGGTGCTCGGCGTGCAGAGATCTTGAGCCCGTGGTGTAGTTGCGGTACTCGGGATGCAAGTCCAGATACTTTTCGCGTAGGTGATACGGCGCTTTCTCCCACTGTATGGGCAGCTTTTGGATCCCTGCAGCATGGAATTGTTTAAATATTAGAAACATAATGCGCGAAGCGGTTCAGTCGGACATGCCCGAACTGTAGAATACCCTGTAACCTTCATTTTTAACATCATTGTTTTTAAATATCATATGAAGCGCAGCGATGATTTGTACTGTTTTGTGAGAGGCGGCAAAGCCTTCAATATTGTTTCTATAATATCTTCTGTGTTTATTAACCAATAGATATTAATATAGCAATAGAGAGTATATATTCTGAAATATCATGCTTGTTATCCGGTTTTTATTGATTGGGATGTAAGGGCAGCCCAAATTTGAGATAAACTTGATCTGTTTATGATGTTCAACTATCTGCGTTCCCAAGAAGACTCTGCGTATACCCTGTACCCACAGCTCGCGCTGCGCGCTCATTCGGACAGACAGACAGTCAGGGCAATATCCAGTTAGCTCGTCACCCTGAACAACATTATATATACTTTGTGGGCTCTGCCACGCCTGCTTCTGCCTGTTACACACATTCTCCTAAAGTTATTAGCCCTGTTTTGACCCATTTCAAATGTATATAGCTGAATCTGTCGCATATTGCCGTGACTTACAGCCAATCTTGAGACAATTGTACTCGTTGTAGTACTGCTCTGCGGAGGCACGCTCCACCACCTCGCCCAGGTAGGGTCGGCGCACGGTGTTGGGCAGTCGGTAGCTCGGCTTGCAGCGGCATTGGTAGCCACCACGCCGGAAGCCCCAGCCGTGCAGCGGTTCGCACTCGGTGGTTTCCTTTTTACAGCGTGCCGTGTCCGCAAAGTGGTTGGGCCCCTTGTTGCCCTCGCCGGTGGGGCACTGATTGATGTCGATACGCTCAAAGTCCATTTCCAGCACAGACACAGCAGTGTATCTGCAAAGCAGGAGGAGATTAGCTGAGCCACAGGTGGTTATTACCAAATCTGACTTACTTGGGGTATTCAATGTGTCGGAACTGCGTGTGTCTCGGATAGATGTCTGCGATGGGCACCACGGCAGCCACCAGCCATTTGTTGGAGCGTCCGCAGTCGAAATAGGGGCGTGTCAGCTTGATCGGTCCAGGATTCTCCTCGGAGCCCGGCGGACCGTGGAACGTAAAGGTTTCGTTCGTATTGTTCGCATAGCGGATCTCCACCTGGTAGGTGATCTTGGTGTCGTGTCGCCCAGCGACGTTGTCCGGCAGCCAGGCGCGATACCATTCGTTGATCTTGTACAGATCGTGGGTGTAATCCTTGGATATAGTGTCCGGATGATGGGCGCCCAGGTCCTGCACGTCAAACGTGTTCCATGTGGAGATCTTCTGCAGGTGTATGGGATCGTTGAAGTCATCCTGACGGAATGTGCGCGGTCCAAAGCGAGGGAAGGTCTTGTTGAAGAACCCACGATACGAGGAGGAGTAGGAGCTGTTGGGTGAGAAGTAAATGGCCGAGGCGTTGATGCTGGGATTGGCGGAGACGTCGGCGACCGTCGACAGGAAGTAGTACATCATGCCCGGATCGTAGGTGTCATTGATGGCCGGTCGTATGAATCGCGACTGCAGTATGTAGCTCCAGAAGAAGCTGCGACTTAGGGCCATATTCTGTAGGTGCAGCAGAGCGGTGCGATTGGGAAACACGGGATTCACGTTCACCTCCTTGATGTCCGGCTTGTGGGAGACGGCGTCCATGGGCATGAACAGATCCGCATGATGCTGTATGGGGCAATTGTCCGCGTTCACCTTATCAAACTGGATTTTAATCTCATCGAAGGCGTCCCGAGCCTGCCACTCATGCTGAGCGAACACGCCCACAATCAGTGCCAGCAGAAACAGCAAATAGCTGCGCCCCAATATGGTTGAGGGTAGAAGAAAACCCATGGCTCGTGTTTACTTGATTATATTACTTTAATTCATTAAGCACAACATAAACAACTAAAAACAAAACTCCACACCCGAAGCGATTAGTAATACAAATTAACGCTATGTTTGCACTTGTTGGAACTACGCCCTCAGACTGAGAACGAACATGTTGGAACGCCACCGCACACAACCAGCATTGCGCGTCTCGCTCCCGCACACGGTCTGTTCAAATAGCGCCGTCGCGCTTACCAAGCCGGCAAACGAACTCAAGCCACGTTCAGCTCAAACCAGTGCTGCCAAATATTTTTAAAGAAATGTTGCACAAAAAAAAGCAAAATAAAAATTTGCTTTATATTAAAGCTATTATGGGATAATATGGATCAAAATAATGAAAACAGGCCCATAATTGTTTCTCTTTATCATGAACTTCATAAAATTTAAAAAAAGCAGACAAAAATTGGTTTAAATAATAAGCCACAATTTCCACTTCCTAAAATTTTTCCGCCAGTTCTGGCGGGGAAAAATCCGACTTGGCAACACTGCTTAAGCCTCGAACAAACATAGCGCGCTCGCTCTGCAGGCCGGCATACGCACTCAAACCTGTTTGCGAACTTCAGTCAATGTTAGTTCGATAACGTCATCGATATAATCAATCAATGAACTAGTTCACAGCTTAGGCGAGAACGTTGAAATTTAAATGCATTTTAGTTTAGTTTAGTTTTTTTTTTGCTTATTATGCACATATGCGTGTGACACTCGATTTATTACAGCGCCATTTACGATTGCAACATATATTTTGGGCGCCTGCCAACAAAGGCGCCCCCACCCCCACCCATGGGGCAAGTGTCATCTTTATAGACTGCATCGAAATTGATAGCCATTTGCAATATTCACGAAACGGTGCAAAGCGGTAAAAACGGTAAAAACCGCAACGAGGCCAGGCACTGATATTATACGGCGCCATTTCCTTGGGGTCGCCCCCCCTTCCCCCTCCATCCCCCCGCATACTAGCATGTCAATCTGCTGTTGTTATTGTTGTTGTGCTTCCTTTTTGTCGCCACCTGCGCTAAATGACACGAATTAGCGGAGGACTCGTTACAGCTCCCCCCGCTCCCCTTCTTAGCCCTGCCATTGGCCAGTTCACTGGGGTTATTTATTACACCTGTCGTTTTGCATTTTTTTTGTTTTTTTTTTCGTTTTATTTTCATGCTGTTTTTCAGCTGGATTACAACAACAGCTTCTGGCCAAAAAGAGTAGCCAAAACGAAATTTGGCACAAACATAATTCTCAGTTTGTCGACTGACATTTCCGTGTATCTGTATCTGTGTGCGTCTGTATGGGTGTGTGTGTGTGGTAGGCACTGTTTATCCTGGGGCCGCACCTCGTAATGCAGATAAATCTACAGCAGTTCGCATTGTTTTATTTTGCACGTGGGAATCGACAAAACTGAAACTGCAACTGGCAAAAAATGTTATTGCAGTTATTTTGTTCTGTTTTCGGCCGTTGCTGTTGCTGATTCTGTTTTAGTTTTCTGTATGCTGCTCCTTGTTCGACCCTGTACTTTCATATTTACTAAAGGGTATATTAAGTTGGATGGGGAAATGTGTGCCATGTTGTAATATCTTCTAAAATCAATGCTAGAAAATTGTGAAATTTCGCGACAATGATGCTAGACATTTTAATTTTAAATAAACTAATTTAATAAATCAAAATAATATAAAAAAAAATATTAAATATATTTACAATATTCCAATTAACTTGATATTGTTTTAAATAAAATTATGATGAACATGATAAATATAATCAGAAAGTGGAAATTATGGGTTTTTTTATGGTTTATGCACAAAATTATCTGTAGCATCGAGATACTATATCTTTGGTTGACATTCGATTTCAACGATTAAATATAGAAAAATTATTTGCAAAATAAAAACAGTTATATTGTGATGTAATTGAAGAATTTGAAAACAAGCCGAACGCGCCCTTCTGGAGAATATCCTTTAAAATAAAATATTTTATTTTGCTTTATTGTCGTTTTAGTTTTTGCCATTAATACATCTAAAAATCACGCAAAATAAAAAAATCAGCTCGAACCAAATAAAACAAAATTCTGAAAATGATCTAATATGTATGAAATTAACTTAAAAAAAACTCGGGATATATGGGATTGTAATCTTAATTTTAGGCTTATTTTGAAAAACTTGCTGACTTTTTTTTGGCGTCTCCTTCTCTTCAAAAAAAGCTTTTAGGTCATGAGAGCGCTTCGAATTGTGCATAGTTGCCTCTGTGTGTGTATTTTTGAAAAACAAAGTGCAGGGTCTTCAACAGCCTTCCGACTGTAGCCTTCCGCCCGACTGATCCGCTCGTTACATACTGGTTGCTGTTTCGTTTTACGCTGGTACTTTGGTAATTGAATGTTGTTGCTTCTGTAGCCCCTCTTGTTGTTGTTAGCTTGTCCTAAATGGCAACGGCAATTGCGCTGCGCCAAAAGTTTATTTTGTAGGGATTTTGCACTCGAGCAGGGAATGCTTTTTTTAAGCTCAGCGAGATTAAAGTTTCATTTTGAAAAAGTGCCAAAGCATTAAATAGTTTTCTACTTAGTTCCAAAACTCCCAACGAGCCAACAAAATAAAGTTGGCAAACAATTCAAAATAAGATAAAACTAATGTCCAAAATATATACATGTGTATGAATGTGCATACAAATTGAGCATTTCTAATCTCTGTTTATTTTCCAAGTCATGTGTGTGCATCCCAAAATACGGTAATTATCGGAATTACTACTTTGAAACTGCTCTAGAAATGTCTAGAAAAGGGACAATAAATTAGATAATTTCTAATTAGTTACAAGAATCCAAGCAAATCTTAAATATTTTAAAATGAAATTTTTGTAAATTGCATTCTTTTGCATGTTTATTATATCCTATAGTATACCCATCACATGGGTAAAAACAGGGTTAGTAACTTTGTGCGAATGTATGTAACAGTAGGAGGCGTGGCGGATTCTACAAGTTATATGTATATATTCTTGATAAGGACGATGAGCTGTATTGATCTAGAGCCATTTTCTAGCCATTTTCGGAATGTGGGGGTGTACGCAATCAAGTGTATTTAAAAGGTTGAATGGCACGCCCCTTCCGCCCACAATGAACATAAATGGTATAAATAGACCTATTTAAAAGGTACAAACAAATTGCTACCAATTTTGTAAATTTCATAACAAAGAGTTACGATGCATCAATGTTTTGCTTATCTAAGCAAATCTAAGCAATCATCGATCTATAGTGAAAAGAAAAAATCGTATTTATAAAGAAAATAAGGGTTACATCTCTGGTAACAAGTTTATATATAGCACATAATTTGATTTATAAATGCACAACAGAAAATTTGTTTCTTTTGATAATTTTTTATCAGGCGTCTTGCAAATTCCATTCAAAAAGAAAAATGAAGCAAAAGTACAAATAAAATTAAATAAAATAAAATTCATGCATATACTGCGCATTCATTGAAATCTTAGCACAAGTTCAAAAAACCACGGCGGAGGCCATAAAAGCAAAGCACACAAAGCACAAAAAAACAAAAAAAAAAACAAAAATATACTAAAAAAAATAATGGAAATAACAAAAAACGGCAAAAATAAAACAAACGAAAGCAAGAAAATAAAGATAGCATTTTTGTGGTTGCATGCTAATAACCAGACAGATATAGAAGCGCGCAGAGCGCAATTTAAACAAAATCAAATGACAATTGTGGGCGTAGGGTAGGGAGAATTGGGCGTGGAAGTGGGAGTGGGAACGGGAAGAGAGCGCGACATGGATATGGACATATGCAAAGCACTTTGTGACATGTCTGCGATCTTTGGATTGCATTTTCCCAAAATCCCACCAAAAAAAAAAGCCAATCGAGACCCCAGCCCCAAATTTGGCATGTCTGTACGTGTTGGGCGTCAGCATCAACAACAATATCTCCAACAACAACAACAGCAGCAGTGAGTGTACAGCAGCAGCAACAATGCAAGGCGCTTCCATGCCTAACACAGCGCAAATTTTTTTTATATTTTTTTTTATTTTTTTTTATTTTTTGTCAAGGGTGAATGACCCAGAATCAAAATCCACAACGTTGTCGTTGCCTGGCTGGCTGCTTGTTTGTCTGCCTCTGCCCTCTGCCGCTGCCCTCTGCCGCTGCCTTTGCCTGCTGCTGCTGCTGCTGCTGCTGCTGCTGTTCCTGCCCAGTTGCTGCCGCCTTCTCCTGCTGCTGCTGCTGCTGTTGCTGCTGCTGCCGGCGTCGTCTTCGTGCATGCAGCTTTCCCCCCAAAGCGCCAAACGCCGCCCCAACCGGCATGTGGTTGTGGCTCGCTCTCTGCCGCTCTCTTTGGCCTCGCCGATTCGGCTGCAGAGCTCCTCGGGCTGTTATGATTGCCGTTGCCAGACGATAACCCAAACCAACAACAAGCAGCCGCAGCCGCAGCCGCAGCAGCAGCACCAACATAACGTCAAATATATATACATACATATATACGTACATATAGAAAAATCAGTCGATGGGAAGGCTACAGTCGAACGTCACCGACAGTAGAAGACACTGCACTTTGTGTTATAAAAACAAGCAAATTGTCTGTTGTATATCTTTGCGGTTTCTTATTCGTTCCTAATGCAACACCGATGGGGAGAGTCTGTACAAATCTGTTGCTTTAAAATTGTGGCTGTTGTTTTTCTTTGCGGTTAGCGTTTGAAAGGAGGGAGGTAAGTTTGCCATTTTCTATAGAAATGTTTTTTAATAAAATAAATTGTTGGTAAAATAAAAAAAAATATTCAAAATTTTTAACTTGCTTTAATTTTAACAGCCTAGTGCCTATATTGAAAATATAGTTTAAACACAACCAACAGAAAAAAGTTGCACATATAGCTATTTTACTGAGGTATATATTCTTGAGTTTATAGAGGAATGGGGAGTAATGTCAAATATATCAAAAATATAGGAAAACCTTTAGAATATTCCAAAACTGATTTCTCTACTGCGTAGGGTGTCTCTAGTTCTTAAAGTTTGCGAGTTCTATATCAACTTAGCTCGTCGTCTTAGGATAGGACGTACCACGCCTTCTTCTGCGTGCTACACACATTTCCCCTTTTTGGTCTGATTGAGTTTTTTTCTGGGTTTTTCCCAATCCAAGCAGCAAATGCTGGAACTTTTTCTTTTTTTTTTCGTTTTAATCGCATTTAATTTTTAGTATTATTTAATCTCCAGATTATCTTTTACACCAATCCCTCAATTTAACTTTATTCTTTATTTCAATTTGTATTTTAAATTTTCTGCGTACTTGACATTAAATAAATAAACCTAATAGACCTTTTAGTACTATTTTTAAGTGCAGGGCTTAAAAAAGAAGTTTATATACGAATTTGAACGTTTTGCAGCATTGCACACGCGACTCTCTCGCGCTATTTGCCAGACTGTCTGCGAGATACGCAGAGAGTTAAACAGACACAGATACAGATACAAATACAATACACAGATACGGATGCAGATACAGATACAAAGTGCTGCTGAGCTGGCGCTGCCTTTTGGCTTTTGTATTGCGAACTGTTATTCGTGGCAAGCGTAGAGCGTTAATTGCATTGCGCACCCCGCCATCTCCGCATCCCCGCCGCCCCGCCTCCCTGCCTGCTGAGCTCAGCCTCCCCAGCGAGCTGTGCTAACTCACGTCTAACGCTCTATTGCATCCGTTAGATACAGTTTTTTATGCACGCCGTGCCCGGGCCAGGCTTCGCTGCACTTGCACTGCAAATGGCGGCAAACTCGAATCAATCTTCATTTGCCCAGCACTGAAAGCGAGAGCCACAGAGAAACTGAGAAACTGAGATACAGAGCGAAAGATGGAGCAGCAAGTGAGCCTGTCGGCATATATCAGCATTATGATTATGCCCCATGGACGGAGCAACATCCAAGTAATTTGAGCAGCAGCAAAAAGCTCTGACAAACACACACAGCACACACACACACACACACACACACACACAACGGCCCAAAGCAGCAATTAAAATTGACCCAAGAAATTATTTTACGCACAGTGGTGCATAAGCAATCATATTTCAGACAATTTATAATTATATAATTAGAGTTAATATAATTAAAATTGTGCTGTTATTTCGACAACGGAGAAGTTTTACTTAGATTAATTTATACTATTTCCCCTGTACAAATTTATTTTTTTAGAAGATACTAGAACTTTTTAAGGAAAGAAGAATTATTAAGAGGTTTTTAGAACGCGCCTAATTTCGTTTTTTCACTTTTACGTATTTCAATTCATTTAATTTATTAAATTTCAATTCACATTTACTAACCATTTACCCATATATATACATAAGAACTTTCTGGATTATTGAACTTTTGACACCGGAAATTCTTGATTTAAGTACGAAAACTTTTTCGCTCAGTGTTTACTTCAAATGTGAGATAATGTGTACGAGTTTTCATACAAGTTTATTACCAAACCTGCATTACATTTTTTACCTAATATTTTTTATCTTATACTAATGTAATCTTTGTAAACATACAGCAAATACAATTAAGCTTGTTCAAGGTGAATTATTCAGATGGGTTTTTAGATGTTTACAGTTATCGAACTGCTGCTTCGAACAGGACTGCTCTACTGTTCAAGGTATTCGCCCACTAAGACCTAATCTCACAACTTGAGAGACCTGCTTAACAAACATTCGAAATATTATTATCCGACAAGCCGAATTCTTCCATGATTTTGTCCTATTTGATATATTGGTATTGTAAATTTAAATTTGTCAAAGTAAAGTACAATATTATATTATAATAAATGCCGACCTCAATCCCAACGAGATGTATCCACTGTAAAGCTCTTGTCGTCTCGAGGCTGAACGCAAAGAGCTGAGCCAGCAAGAGTCTCGCTCACTTACCGTCTCTGGGACTTGTCACCTAATTTCCGTTTTAGAGAACATGTCCTTTGGCCTCTGGAGAGCGCTTCGTGCTCTGTGCTCTGTGCTCTGCGCTCTGACATGTGTCCTTTGTGCCTTTGACAGTGTGCCACTGCAACAACGAGTTGCAAGTCATTGCTAACTTTTATTTCTGCTCAAAAGCTGAACGAAGACAGCGTAGCAAATAATTTGGTAATTCAATTGTTGGGCTTGTCAAATGTTGTTGCCGTGTTGTTGTGCCAAGTGGCAAGTTGCAAGTTGCAAACTGCTGACCATCCTGGTGCCACAACTATGCCTTTAGCTCTCAGCTCGAGGCCAAGTAGCGTTTTGCCTGACTGAGCTGTAAGTCCAGGACCTACGACAATAGCAAAAGTTGCTGACCTAACAAACAGCAACAACAACATACAGTTTAAGGACAACCTATATCTGCCCCTCACCGCTGCCAAACTTGCAACTTCCACTTTGAAATTACTTTTGTATCCCAAGCGGCAACAACACAATTCTACAAATTTATTTAGATTAATAAAGGATTGCAAATATTTCTTTTGATTATAGGCACTTTGCCTACAAAGTAATAATGTCTAAGCTAAGATTGCAAAACCGATTTGAACTACACCGAACATATCGATTTTTTAAACGTAAAGATTGCTCGCGCTACGCGCTCGGACGTACAGTCAAACCAAAACCTGGGCATAACGCAAACTTTGAAAAATCACTCAGGTATTTCCGAACCTTAATAATTTGTTAAATGAGATTAAACTAGTACTTCTTATGTAGGCTTTCAGACATGATCTTAAAGAAAGGAACAAGAAAGGATGAATAAACTTTTATTCTTTTCAAGTTTTGCATTCGTAATCCATTTCATATTGACAATCGCCTCTGCGAATATGCAGTATAACATTGCTCAAGCTCAGCCGACATGTTTTGATTTCCATCGGCATTTGGGTATTTCTATAAGCTTCAATTTATGAAGTTTAAGTAATAATTAAATTTGCATAAGACGCATGAAAATGCATTTTATTTTGCATATTTTTCGCATGCATTTCGCTTTGGTTCCCATGTCCTTTTTCAGATGATATTTGCTGTAATTTATGCGTATTAATTTCATAGCTGGCCTATCCCGCTTCCTGTCTCTGTCCGTCCGTTCGTGAATCCTTTTTTTTCGCCATTCGTTATGGCTTGTTGTCGTTGCACAAAAGATATCGTTAAAGGATAAGCACAAAAGGAATGCAGATTCGACGCGACGCGACTCAACGCGACTCGACGTGACGGATGCATTTGGTCGATGCTTGCGGCCATTATGCGCATAATGCCATTTTTTGATATGTAAATAAACAAGCGATAAACAACAATCGACAACAACAACAACAACAGCAACAACAACAAGCAGAACGAGAGCAATAACAACGCGTTCTAATTGCGCCTGCAAAGGACCTGCCTTGGCTGGCAGGCATCCTGCTAAGCTGGACATATGCAATTGCAATGCATTTGGCATTGTTTTTCTTGCCCCTTTCGGATTTAGGGGTTGGATTTCAAGTTCCTGCACTCTCGCCTCGCTCGCCCTCTCTCTCTCCCTCTCTCTCTCTCTCTCTCTCTCTCCTGCTTTTGCGCCTGCTTTAGCTCTCTGGGGTTATCGCACGATTACAAAAGATTTCCTTTGGTCAAACTACAAAATACATAAACCAAAAACAATCGGTAAGGGCAGGGCAGATCAGTCGATGGGCAGCCTACAGTCGGACGTAACTGACCCTATAGACCCTGTAGTTTGTGTTTCAATGCGCTGCCTATTACACCATATAACCATATATAAACATACATATCTTCGATGTTTCTTATGCCATTAAAATTCAATTCACAGTCTAATTACAAGTCTGTTGAATTGAAATTGTGACTGCTGTAAGGGACATGGCCATATCGACTTGGCTCGTCGTGATCAAGAATATATATAAACTTAGGCTTCACCACGCCTTCTGCCTGCATCCCTTTGCACCAATTTAGTATGCCCTTTTTAAATTTTTTAAAGTACAGGGCTTAAAAATCAAAAGGCAGCAAAACAAATTATGAATTGAATGCAGAAAATATCCAGCCCAGCGAAACTTGCAGCGGAAGTTAAACACACAAAAGGACAGCTCGAGGCAGTAGGAGCAGTAGCATCAGCAGCAGCAGCAGCAGCGCAGCCGCTTTATGGTCATCGTCTTTTGTCAACAGCAGTTGCTAGAGCACATTAACTTTTATCTATGAGATACTTCAAACAGCAGCAGCTGCCACATGCAACAGGGGGGCAGCAAGACTCTTGAGATATGCATCAAAGAGCACTAGACGCCAAATCGAAGTAATATATCAGCCATATCCTGCATGACAACAGGATAAGGAGCTGCTTTCCCTTTTCTCCCTCTCCCTCTCTTCCTCTATCGCTCTCTCCCTATCGCTCTCTCTTACTCTGTTGCTGCTGTGCGTGCGCGACCTTCAGCGCTGTCATTGAACCCCCGGCAAATGCACACTGTGGTCAGGCAGTGCGGGCAGCGTGTGGCGGGCATAGGGGTGGAGCTGGGCTCGGGAGGGGGCTGCGGGGCTAAGGGGGTTAGCTGAAGCCATTGCACTTATTATGTACTCATTATGTGCTCATTATGTGGCATGCAACTCCTGTGTGCCACTTCAAAGCTCAAAGTTTTCTTATATGCTTCAACTACTCTCACACGCCCGCTCCCTCACCATCACCATCACCATCACCCTCATCCATAGACCGACCGTACTGACCTATTCCTCTAGAAATGCTGTATGGGTTGGCACAATGCGATTTATATATGTATGAAAGTGCAATATATCGTATATATAATAATACTTCATATATGTATGCGAAACAACTCGTGTGTGAACGCATTTAGTGTTTATGCTTGTTGCCCCCCAGGGTAAAGTCATGACTGCCGGAGTGGGCTATCTCTAGGGGATTCAGGGGGAGGGAAGTACTAGGCAGCTGCTGTTTGATTTCATGTGTAATTATTCCCATTTGTTATTTTTATTATTAGTTTTCTAGTAGTGCATGTGCATACAAAAAAAATGCAATTTCCGGGATTAAAATATTACCAACACCTGCAGCTAAGCAATTCCCCGGGGAACTGCTGTTGCCATGATAATATGAATTATAAATATTTATTTTAAAACAGAAATATTACAATAAGCTAATTTATTGAAATATAAATATAAATCAGCAAATAGATTGCAATTTCTTGGCATATCGAATAGCTTCTGTTATCGATTTAGCACCGGTTTCTCTTACTATATCGTTAACAATTCAATTATGAATTTTTCTGCTCGCATATAGGGATAACTTAAAATTACTTTTAGATGATCTCTTTTATATTTTCTACATTCATTTGTTTTTGAAAGGCTTGCCTTTTTTAAAGCATCATGCGAGAATGCCTGTTCCGATTTTAAATAGGTTTAACACTCCTTATTCTGAGTTTTTTAATTATATACCGATTTTGATGAAACTAACAGAATTGGTAGATATTGATGTTTAAACAAATAGGTCAATTTATTTAGCTTTGTCTGAAACCTTTCAAATAACAACTGCTTATGGTAAACACACAACAAACGTACCTACATTCTTAATATGGCTCATCTAGCTCTCATAGTTTCCAAAATCGACCTGTTCATACAGACGGAAGGACAGACAGAAGACTGGGTTATCATGTATCAATGCTGTATCAATGATACATACTTTATGGGGGTCTGATACGCCCTATCCTCCGACTGTTAAAAGTTATTAAATCTGTTGTTACCTATGGGGTACAACAACTCTTTACTGCTAGCGTAATATTCGAAAAAGTCCACAGCGATATCCTAAATTTGCTTTAAGATAAAGGATATTGGTTTGGTTGAAATTATGTTATAAAATAATATATATTTATGCAATTATATTATATTCATTACACCGAGGAGAAACATTATACATTTTAAATATATTTTTTATATATAATTAATATATGATCTATATTAAATTCCCACACTGACAGATATTCAGTTTATTAAACTGTCTGAAGAGTGTTAAACTGTACCCAAACAAGCTTAAAAACATGAAAAACTCATCTCGGATTTAGTTACAGATTTGGTGGGCAAAAAGTGCATTCTACGGTTGAGGAGGGCAAGCGCTTTGCTGCAGTTACGCTGCGATGCATGCAAATATGATCCTTTGATTGGGATTATAGGCAATTGACTGCACTTGCGCTGTGGCTGCTGTTGCAGCTACTTTGGCTTCTTCTGCTGCTTCTGCTTCTTCTGCTTCTTGGGCAGCATTATCGGTTGGCACCTTTACAAATTGCTTTAACACCTTGTTGTTTAGCTGTAAATCGATATTTGCGTGGAAGGTTAAAGTTGGCGTTAAGCAACACCTTAGGCGGTTGGAGGAGCTCAGGAAAGGGGGAAGCAAAGGAGCTGCAGGAAGAGGGAGCTTGGCGGGTGATGAATGTAATTAAAAGGAGTTGGATTACATGTAGTATGTGCATAGCGTAGTTGAAAGGCAGACTTAGGTCGAAGTGGCATGGGCTTCTGTCTAAGGATGCGGTACAAAGGAGCGCTGTATGTACAGAGAAAGAAAGGAAAACAACACAAGTAGAATAAGGACCGTTTGGTGGGACAAAACTTCGTCTTTTCACTTAACACACAAGTGAAGTGAAGCAAGCGAGTCGAGCAGCGCTATGAAGACGAGCACACGCTATGCTTCTCCTCCTCCTCCTCCTCCTCCTCCTCCTCCTCCTCCACCACCTCAATCTCCTCGTCTTCTCGTCCCCGTCTGCTCTTCGCCTGCGTCTCCAACACCGCGCAACGCAGTCGTCCTCTTAAAATGCACTTTAAATGGCAGTTTCCGGTCACACACACACACACACACACACACTCACACAAACACGTCCAACATGCATAGTATAAGCATAATAAAGAAAAAATACAATGCGAAACGTTAAGTTAAAGCTAAAAGGAGTCGCGCTGTGCCAGGAGCAGCAATGCACCGCTTGGTACATACTGTACCCACACACATACATGCGCACTCTCACACACACACGCACACATACGCCATTAACTTTATACTCGTCCTTCTTCACTGACGAGCTTGCAGCAAGCGTTTTTTATAGGCCTACCCTCTCCATATGGTCTCATGCATGAGTCTATGCCTGTGTGTGGTTGTGTGTGAGTGTGTATGTGTGGTGTATGTGTGGTGTATGTGTGTGTGTGTGTGGTTGCTGCATAATTTCTCTGCTTGCAATGGCAACGTCTAGCAGTTAGTTCTTAAAATGCAAAATGCATATTGAATTGCCCAACGCAGTCTATTATTTACACCCTATTTATACCCTGTATACCCTGCCGCTGCACATGGGCCACTTTGGACTTAAATGTGTATTTTTGTAAATATATTTTAATTTTACTATGTATGTATTTTAAATATGTTTTAAATTACGAATATTTTATTGTAATGGCAGATATATATGTATATTATTAATTAGGACGACGAGCTGAGTCGATATAGACATGTCCATCTATCCTTCGGTTTGTTTGCCTGCCCGGCTGTATGAACTCCGAGATATTGGAAACTATAAAAGCTATTGCAATGTTTTTCAAAATGTAGATAGATGTATATATAGGTGTATATATAAAAATATTTGTAAATTTAATTTAAAATGTTTGTAAATTTTTTTTTTAATATTTGTAAATTTTATTTAAAATATTTGTAAATTTTATTTAAAATATTTGTGATATTGCGCTCTCTTCCATTATATTTATTTATCCCAAAATATTAATTAATGAAGTTATTATGAAATAGTATTTCAGTATTTCCCCCGCTTGCCTTCTGGCTGCGCAACCATTATGCATTGTACAGATAAAAATGTAAGAAGAAGCATTGCTGCTGCGCCTTTATAGGATATTTTATACATTTTTGAGCACGCAGCTCGATCTGCGGCTGTCTTATGTAAAGGGTATTTTAAAGTCGGGCAGGTCCCACCGATCGGTTGCGTCTACTAATTAATATTAATATATTTAATTCAGTGTTATATTTTATATGATATTTTTAAAATTTTATTTATTTTTATTTAGTTTGATTATTGTTTATTAAATTGCATAACTTATTTATTTCATCTTCTTTCTCTTTGTAGTGGTTCAAAACATAGCTCGTACATCTTACCGTACCTATAGTTCCGAGCTGTATTCCGCACGTGCCTCTTCCCTAGGCATAAATGCCGGTAAGTAGCGTGATTCAATTAATTTAAGAGCACTCATACTTGCACACTACAACTGTCCCATGTCTCTCGCATGCACTCTGTGTCTGCATTTGGGTTAAATATCATTTGCAGTTTTTCCACACACTTCAAACGATGCCTGTGACCCGAAAACTTTAACAAGTCACTTTCCACACACACACACACACATACACACACCTACACTCTTACACTGTTACACACAGTTGCGGAAATGTTTTTATTAGTTACTCAGTTTCATCTCCTCCTCTGGCATATGCTGCAAGTAGATTCTGAGGTTAGGTAATATGTGCCTCTGCCTCTGCTGCCGCTGTCCGCCTGCCTCAAGGACTTTGCCTGACGTGGCCACCATTGCCTTTAGAGCTAGAGAGAGAGAGAGAGAGAGAGAGAAAGAGAGAAAGAGAGAGAGAGAGCAAGCTGTCAATCCTGTGCATCTGGCAGCAGTCTCGCCTGTCTGCTCCTCTGGGTCTCCTTCTGCTTTAGCCTGAATTACGCCTTACATCCAGCAACTGGCAGTTTTTCTTCTGCTTATTCATCATTCGCTCCTTCTTTTTTACACTGTTGCATATACACTCTTGTTTGTTGACGTAGGTCCAGCCGGTTACAGAGTGTACAGTGGCGTAGGCCGATAGCAGCAGGGACCGCATTGAGAGGGTGTTATGCTCAATATGCTCAATCAAAATATAGCGTTACCATGAGCAACCCTACTAGGGTGCCAAAAAGGTGCAAACCCAAAAATTGAATTGGTTTTAAATTCCGAGTAAAGTTCTAGTTCTAGTTTGCCTGTATGTTATTTAATAAATTGATTTAAAAATGTATATTTTTTATATTTTTATGTATTGTCTGTTGCATATCTTCGCTGTTTCATAATTCACAGCATCGATGGAGATTGTTAAAGGCCACGTACGTGCCAAATTACTAGTCTCTTCAAAACTTTTCGGTTAGTTATGGAAGGAGGGAGGTATCAAAAATATGAAACATTGATCTGTTTACTGCATAGAATGTCTCTAGCTCTTATAGTAAACAAGATATTAACGTGTTCATACGGACAACAGACAGATAGAAGTGCATGGCTATATCGACTCAGCTCGTCTATGATAGGTTTGAGCGGTTCGATTCAAAGTTTGGTTCTAAATAAAACTGCTTCGGAATTGCATTTTTGAAATGTTTCGGTTTGAAACTAGTTGGCAGCCCTGGTAAGTGAACTTTATTTTATTTTTTCAACGACATAGGCAGAGGCGTGCAGTGCTTAGTGGATTTTCTATGATAAAAAAAAATAAACAGTTCTTCCTGTTAAAATTAACTTACCTACACCACTGCCAACCTTTGTACTTATGTATGTCTGTGTATAAGCCACATGCCCACTTCGCATTAAGTGCGTTTACGTAATGCAAATTGAAGTACATACCATATACTATATACATACATACTGCATTTCAGTAAACACCCTGTGGCTCTTCGCGCCTTTTCAGCACCGCGTAATATTTTCCTTATATTTTGGGTTCCGTACCATTCCATATCATTCCATTTCGTTCCCTCCTTTAATATAAACAACGCGTCGTCAGCACCTTTTCGGTGCCTTTCATAAGTTTCCTCTTTTTTCTCTCACTGCTGCCGCTGCAGTATTAATGGGTTAAGTAAATAACTATGTAATATGCTGCATGCACAGTGGGGGAATCGAGAAATGGAGATGGAAGACGAGCTTCTGTGTTTCTCTATTTTATACATCCAAGAACTCATATTAATGAACCGAACATTAAGCTTTAAACTCATCTAAAATAAGTATACCTTTAAAAGTGTTGGGTCAAAATTTGGGGAATGTAACCAGAAAAAGCTTTTAGATAATTCAAGCCACTTTTTTATTTATACTACAATATTATTCCATTTTATATGGCAAAAACGAATCCATAGTAACGAAAATATGGCTGTATTTGGTTAAAAGATTTGGCCTTTTCGGAATTTTTAATCGAATAGATTTTCATCGCACACTTGTGCATTAAAACCCAATAATAAAACCCAATATAATAGATTCCCATATTAACAAATTTAATAGCTTTTCTAACCAACCGATGGCAATCGAAACAACTCTCAATTTGAACACATGCGCTTATTGGATGCTTGAATAACTAAAATAAACTGAACTAAACCGAACCTGCGGGCTCATCTGCTCTGATATGTATCAGGTATTGCAACCTGCAACCTGCAACCTGCCACGGTCTGATTGTTGCCTGATACCGTATGTAGGTGAAACAATTCCCATTGAAAACGTGCACTTTTTTTTCCAACTATGTTCCAAAAAAATAACAGTTTCGCTGTCGTCGCCATGTGCAGAGATTGCGCTTCAATGAGCCCTGCCGGCATCTGCCCTATCATTGGCCCTTCCACAAACTGCACCATGTGCAAGTTGCAGTTGCAGCCATTACTTCACTGTTGATGCTGCTGTAGCTGCCGCTGTGCAACTCGTTCCGTTAAGGGTTCAAGTTTTGCTTTTAATGCATTGCAAGAGATGGCAGACTAGCATATACCCTATACACGAGTTAGGTAATTAAGTGTGAAGGTAAAAGTCACGACACAATTGGCAAAAAGTTGCGTTTCTTTTTTTATTAATTTTATAAAAGTATAGTTCAATATCCTTTATTGGATAGGTACCGTCGTATTGCAATTAGCCAGCTGTGTATTTTCTAGGGTATTTTCTAAATAAGCACTCGGTCATTTGCCGAAAGTAGGCCAAGTTAAAATTGATTCAATGCGTTGATTGCGGCAACTAAGTTCCCCTGACTGCAGCTGCAACATGTCTCAGATTTATGTGTGTCGATCGCAGATGTGCCTTGTGGTTATTGTTGTGCTCATTTTTTATGTTCCTTTTTTATACCCTGTACCTAATAAATGGGTAAAAACGGGGTTAATAATTTTTTGTGAATATAACAGGCAGAAGAAGGTGCGGCGGACTTCCAAAGTACATATATGTATACCGATATTCTTGATCAGGACGACAAGCTGCGTCGATATAGCCATGTCCGTCTTTCCTTCGGAGATACCGGAAACTATAAGAGCTAGAGCAACATTTTTCGAAATGTAGATATGTGTATATATGGGTGTATATATATAAATATTTGTAAATTTTATTTAAAATATTTGTACCTTTTATTTAAAATATTTGTAAATTTTATTTAAAATATTTGTAAATTATATTTGAAATATTTATTTATTTTACAGTCGGTCGTATCCGACTGATCGGCTCTGTCCTTTATCACAGAAATATCCCTCGAAAATTGTCTTAATTTATGCTTGATCGTTAGCTACAGCTTAATGGCTTGTGGTGTATTCCATGGCGTATGCGCAATATTTGTTTAAATGTATTGGGCAAACACAAGAAAAGGCAGCTTCCTGCTGCTAAAGCACATTGACCCAGGACATATACACAAACACACTCATACACTCATATATACACACACACACACACATGGCTAGAAAAGTTCGTTAAAAATAATTGCCAACCCTTAAGCGTCAGTCGCGTGAGAAAAGCAACTGCAAAACTTTCAGCTGAAGTTGACGTTGACGCGCTGCAGTTGCAGTTGTTGCAATTTTCCATTGCAGTTTTGTTTTTCACTTTTTTGCTATTTTTCTTGTTGATTTTATTTTTTTTAGACCCTGTACTTTAAAAAAGTAAAAGGGTCTATTAATTTAGTGCAACTGACAGATGTATGTAACAGGCAGAAGGAAGCGTGGTAGACCCCACAAAGTATATATATTCTGACTCAGGACGACGAGCTGAGTTGATTAAGCCATGTCCGTCCGTCCGTCTGTCCGTCTGTCCGTCTGTCCGTCTGTCCGTCCGTCCGTATGAACACCTAGATCTCAGCAACTACAAGAGCTAAAGACACAACCTTTCCGGATTTAGGTAGTCAGCTAATGCAAGCAGATCAAGTTTGTTTCAAACTTTTGATAACTCGCCTCCTTCATCCGCGAATCATCAAAAATCTACACCTACCTCAAAAATCTCGAAAACTATAAACGCCACAGCAGCCACAATAATTGCGCTACAGACTTAAAATTTGGCATGTACGTAGTCTATGGTATTCTCCACCGATGCTAATAATTTATTTATGATTTGAATTGGAAATAGCGAAGATAATGCAAGAGACAATTTTTTTCAAAATGCATGGATGTGCCACTGCAGTCACAATAATAAAGCTACAGACTTGTAAATTGAAATGTACGTAGTCTATTGAATTATCCATCGATGCTGTAAATTACATTACAAACGGAGAAGAAACAGCGAAGTTATGCAGCAGTAAATTGTTTTATAAATGTATGTTAGGGCCACTACAGCCACAGTTTAAAAGTTATAGACTTGGGACTTAACATGTACACAGCCTATGGCATTATCCATCAATGCTGTGAATTATTTTACCAACGGAAAAGAAACAGCGAAGATAGCGCAGACAGAGCAGCCACCTAAATCTTCCAAACTATAAGAGCTAGAAATATCATTTTTTGGTATTTATGTTCTCCTATGCAGCCATCAGATCAAGTTAGTTTGGGTTTTTTGATAACTCCTCTCATTCCTCCGCTAACCGTAAAACAAATCTAGAAACAGTTTACAGTTTTAAAGCTTCAATTTTAAAGCTAAAGATTTGGGATGTGGCATGTACGTAGTCTATGACAATCCCCATCGATGCTGTGAATTACGTTACGATCAAATAAGAAACAGCGAAGAAAACAGAAAGTACAGGGTCTCCTACAGTCGGTTGCGTCCGACTGTAGCTCCGTCCTTACTGGTTTTATATTGTTTTTGTTTTTTGGTGCTTGGCACCACGGCGCGCCTGTCAAGTGGGTCGCCTTTGACAGCTAATTGGGTAAAAAATGTTTACTTTCTCGCTTAGATTCTTGGGCTGGCAATCAAACAAATACACACACATACAGATATCGGCACACACACACATACGGGCACAACAACGGCCCCTTTGTGCTTTAACACCTTCATCCAATTTCTGCTGCTCTCTGTTCCATATATTCGACGCTGATCCTTGGCTTGGTACGCTGTCAAAGTTTTAGCCTGGGTTTAATTTATGGACTTTGGGCCATTTGCACAGCAAAAAAAGTGACGACAAAACATTCCACAATATGACAAAAAAAAAATCGAGAAGAATACAAAATCCTTTTTTTTTGTGAAATATTAAGAAAAAACGCCATCGACAATTTAGATAAATTTTCCCACCAGCAATGCACATAAAAACAAAGAGCACCACCCCAATCCAATGAGGGGTGCTATAAGAGTAGGATCGCATTCTGCTCGATCTATGGCAAAGTATATAGTACGTTTATGTGCCTGGTCAGTTGCCTTCGAGGGGTGCTCGCTGGGTGCTCCGTGACCACATCCGCTCGATATCAAATGATATATAAAAAAAATAAATAAAACACAAATACAGAGATAAATATGTATGTATGTGTATATAGCTGCAGCCCCTAACCCCTCGCTTTGCTGTGTGTATGCACAACGGCTCAGCGCATCCTTCAGGTACAACTTACTCATATATCACAAAAGGATATCGCAGCAAGCTCTCTGTGTGCTTTTCTGCTTAGCTTTTACTGTGTCTCCGTGTCTCCGTGTCTGTGTGTCTTGTCTGGTCAGCATTGAGCTTCGGCTCGGCTTGGCTCGGCTCGAAGGTGACACCGTGGCTCATACACAATGGACAACAGATAAAAAATACCTATATAGGTATATGCCATATTAGAGAATGCGAAAAAAAATGCGAACCAGTCTCATACATGCCCATAAAAAGTTGTAGTAGAAAAAATCAGAATCAACTCATAAAAAACGCAATTTTATTTGTTGGTCTGCATTAAAAATGCAAATGTCACATTCGGCTTCTTTCTCTTACTCTCAATGTCTCTCCCGCGTTATGGCTCATTTCCTGTGCTCTTAAGATTTTGGGTAAACAACATTTGCAACGGCCAGCGAACCTGAATGATCCGTAGTCTGCTCAGCTGTATTTGCAGAGATTACCAAATATTCATATTCGAAGGTTTTCCGTTTATAACTTTGCTTCTGAGTTTTCCTAGTTTTCAAGATGCAGCAATAAGATTCTAGTATTCTTCTGCTATAAATATTTCAAATTAACGAAAATAATTATTTATTTTTTTAATAAAATATGTTTGGTTTATTATTAATTACTTTGTTTTTATTATTTATTATTAAAATTATTCTTTATATTACAAGATTTTGAATTAACAATTAATTTACTGTATTTTCTTGCTAAGAAAACACTCTCACTATCTCAATTTTCCCATACGAGTTATTGAAATAATTCTTATCAAAATAATTATTTTAGTATTTTTTTTTCACAAAGATCTTCTGAGTAAGTGGTCTAAAAATACTGATGTCATGATTTTCTTTCGGGTAGATTACAGAATTATTCTTATTTACCTTTTATGAAATTGATATTCGATCACATATTTATTTAACATACTACTCCTATTTAGTTTAAATATTTTTCAACTTATTGAAAATCGAATCTTTTCAAGAGACCTGCAGCCTCTTGGTACATTGATCTAAGTATGTGTGGACTTGCAAGATATTTTGGAAAAGTTTTGGCTACTGAAGACAAACAGCACATGACAGCAATAAAAAGCTTTTAATACAAAAACCACCACCACCACCACAACAACAACAACAACAACAACAATAAGCTAAAATGATCATCCATTGGTTCAATAGATTTTTGGTCGCTGGACAATGTCCATCCTTTTGTGGTTGTCGGAGCCAAGAGGTTCAGGTACATTCGAGTACCTCTGCCTGTACTCATTTGAATGGAGACAAGTCCCTGCGTCCTTTTCTTGCCGCTGCCGCTGCCGCTGCCCCTGGCAATCCTTTGTGTGCCCAAGTGCGCCGCTGTCTGCCGTGGTTGTTGGTGGTGGTGGTGCTGCTTCTCTGGTATCTAGGGAATGAAATTAAAAGCATGCAGAAAAACTTTTATTATGCGCGCGTTGAGCAAATCGTCAGCAGCAGCAGCATCAGCAGCAGCATCAGCAGCAAAAAAAGCGATTTTTTATATAAAAATATTTGGAACGGACTGCGGCTGCAGGGAAAGACTTATAGCAGGCAGCGGCAGAGATAGGCGAGAGGTGCGGAGAGGGAGGCGATAGGGATGCGGCAATTCGCGGCACCACCACCGCTCGCATATGGGGTAAGGTCGCTGTGCGCTTGCGCTTGCGCTTTCTTGCCTGCGTTCGCAAGAAGTGTTGGATGTCATCTTATTATTTTGAGACCACGCAGCAGCAGCAGCAACAGCAGCGGCATTGATGATGACCATGCGTCGTCGTCGTCGTCGTCGTCGTCGTCGTGGTCGTCGCTGACCAGCCGCTGCTTTGCCCCTAGAGAACCTGGGCTTTTGGTCAGCGAACGTCCCCCGGTCAGTTGTAAGCCAGCATCGCATCAAACTGTGGGAATAAAAACAGGATTCAATGCCGTTTTTTATTCCGTCTTTTTTTGCTCGGTTTTCTTGCTGGACTTTTGTAGATTTTTGATGATGCCTCTGATTTTTTTATTTCATTTTCTGACGATGATGATGATGATGACCAGCAGCCGCGTTATCCTCGCGCATGTCCTCGCTGCGTTTGCGGCCGTTTTGCATTTATACTTTTTGCAGTTTTATCGTTTACTGTTGCTTCTCTCATTCGCTGCTACAAAAAACAAAATTTGTTTTCATTTGTAGTAACATTAAGCTAAACTTAAAATTGAAAGCTCCATTTTAAGCTGCAGCTAAGCTTTCGTTACCACATAGTTTAGTAGACGAGCGACCTTGGATTAAGCATATTTGTATATTATATTATATTAAGCTCCTCTGCAAGCTTCAATTAAGCTTTTGTTGATATAAATATTAAGCTCAAATTAAAGCTGAAAGCTGTCTTAAAAGCTCCACTGAAACCTATCTCAAATTGTTCTAGGCGACCCTATGTTTTGGCCTATTTGTGATAAAACTAAGCTCAACTAAAAGCAAAAACTAGCGATTATAGCTACTTAATGCGCTTTCGTTGCCACAACTTTGACTAGCCAAGCCTATATCCTATGATTTGGCCTAAATGTAAAGGGATTATGCATTGAATGTTCTATTTGGAAGGAGTCTATAATGCTGAGATAATTGGATGATCTCATTGCTGGCACTCTCAGCAGCTTAAGCTTTTAAGCTTCTATAACGGTCAACGCACCTGCAGCGCACACAAATTGAGTTAGCCAGACACACAGACATATACATATGTGAATAAAATATGGGTATGTATAAATATAACAGATCTTATCGGGCGCATCTAGATGCTAGATACGTTTGTCAGTCAGGGACAGAGACTTCAACTTAATTAAACTTGGACACCAGCGAGAGAGGCGGAGAGCGAGTGGATCGGGAGAGCAGATTGCGAGAGCAGAAGAATTGCAGTTAATTGAAATGTTCCCAAAGCAGAGCGACAAAAACGCAACAGCTAAACGCTGAGAGGGGTCAGAATAACAACAAAAACATAAATATGCATGTATGTGTGTGTGTGTGTGTGTTGAGGTATGTAGGAATATACACCGAAAAAAAAAATGCCAATAGTCTACAACAAAAAACGCCTAGAGATGCCAGCACAAAAAGCGAGAGAGGTGAAGGGACGTAGAGGAGGGGGCACAGGAGCGAGTGGTGGCAGTGAGAGAGAGCTTGCAGCGACAAAATGTTTGACTACAAAACGACTGCGGCTGCCGGCGTCGCTCTTGCTCTCTCCCTCTCTTCCTCTCTCGCTCTCACAGTGCCTCTGTCTCTGTCTGTGTCTGTGTGGCTTTGGCTCTGGGTGGTTGCTTAGCCCAGCCAGCGTCAGCGTGTGCAAAAACTACAAAAAGCACACAGCAACTGCATGCATGGGTATGCGTGAGAGCGCGAGAGCGCAAGAGAGAGAGCCAAAGACTGCACATGCATTGCACAAGCACACCACGCACCAATACCAAGACACATGCTGCGAATGCCGAAACAAAACAAAAAGGAAACGCACGCTGCGCTTGTGTGCGTAGCTTTGCCGGTTTCCGTCGACGCGCTCTCTTTGCGAGAGAGTGACTGTGTGTGTGTGTGTGTGTGTTGTCGCTGCAAGCTTTTTTTTTGCTTTTGCTTTTGTCTGTGTGTGTGTGTGTGTGTGTGTGTGTGTGCGCGCTGTAGCCGTAGCCCAGCGAGAGGTTCGTCTGGCTAACTGAACAGCCGAAAGTCGGGGGTATCTGTATCTGTATCGCATCGTCACTCCACTCGCAAGTATCGCGGACGCGCAAAAAGACCATGCGAAAAATTCGCAGTAGCAAATCTGGAACTTTTTACACAAACGGTTAATAATCATTAAATTAATAATCAGCAAGCAGTAATAATACAAATAATTGAAAATTTCTACAAATTCGCCAAGTAATATCAACTTCATTTCGGCACTTTTTCCTCAAATTGAAGCACAATATTTGAAAGCAAAAGTACGGAGTCCGCGCATACGTCTCATAGTCATTTTGGATATTAAAAAAAAACAAGAAACCAGCTGAAAACAACAATAGCAATAATTAAATAAATTCTATGAAGCCAACACTGTTCATCTATAACCCGGAGTAAATTTAAATCGAATTTCCAAACAAAACAAACAAGATTTTTCCTAGTGTTAAGTGCAACGTTTTTGCCAGTTTTTGTTTAAGTTTTTCTTTATTTGCAACATTAAATTTAATAATAAATATTATAATAAAAACGAAGCTCAATACGCTTACAATTTAACGTGACCAATTGCATAATACACCACAAATTCTAATGAAAATAACAGTAATAATAATAAAAGAACTACGCAGTTAGTTTTAAGCAAACATCGTCAACGTTTCCTATGGGCGAGCATTGCGAACTGTAAAGTGCATAAAAATGCAGCGTCATGTATGGAAATGCATTAAAATCAAATATAAAATTTATAAATCGCTAACAAGTGAATCAAACACAACCTGAAGTAAAGAAAACGAATCAAACACAGAATAAATCAAAACAAAAGGCAGACAACAGAAAACAAAAAGTGCAAGCAAATAGTGTTGAGACTGCATAAAAATTACAAATTTATCTAGTGCATATTTGTGAGAAACATGATCATCAAGTGAAAACAATAAAAATAAACAAAATACCCAAAATAAACAAAATAATTGATATGACCAAGACTGCGTTAAAAATATAACAACAAATACCTACACAACTTTCGGATTGCAACGGATTAATTAATACTTACTGCAGCGACTCGGCTCCAATATTGGATTTAATTGGATTTTTGGAATTGCTCTCCCACTTCCCCTTCCCGTCGGCAGTCAGTCTGTAGTAGGATTAATCAGCTTAGTCAAATTTATATAGCTAAAACGCAGTTAGCAAAATTCAACAAAGGAAATTCAAATCAAAATTGAACGAAATCGAAAACCAATTGCAATCAAACGACTGCAAATCGTGCCTGGAAACACCTCAAAAGCAACAAAGACAACTGTAACTCGCAAGCTTTAACCAAAGCTCTCATAAATATATATGTATATACTTACAAAAGGAGGAAAACCTACAAACAAACAGAAAACTACAGCATTTACGTAACTCGGCATAATTGTTGCAATTACCACACACATACTACTAAGTAAGCAAAAAGGAAAAGCTTTAAAGCTGAGCATAGTCAATTGATCGCTTAAAAGCTCGCATTAAGCTCACCAGTTACACGCCCAAGCGAACGTCACGCAACAGTGCAACGTAAGGGAACGGAAACGGAACGAGAGAGCCACAGCACCAGAGAGCACTAGAGAGAGAAGTGCAGCAGAAACTGCAGCGAGTACGTCTCTCTTGCAGTCGTAACTCGTTCGGCCTGCATTCGGCTGACGAGCTTCGTGCACTTCCTGCGTCGCAGCGCGCTGCCCCCAGCAACAGGCAGAGAACCGAGCCAAAGCCAACGGAGCGGCGGCAGCGAGATCAGTTTGTTGGCGAATGCAACGCTGATTGCAATTCAAACTGCTCGGTGCATTCTTCCGCGAAAAGTGAAAGAGACACACAGCCCCAGGAGAGACAGAGACAGAGAGCAAACGAGAGCGAGAGAGAGAGAGAGAGCGTGTGTGTGTGTCTCAATCAACTCTCTGACTGATCTGATCATCATCATCATACGCTCTACTGTACGCCGGCCCTACAACATCAACTTGCCGAAGAAAATCGCCGAGAAAAACGTTTTTCTCCTAGGAAACATTCAATTGCAAATATCTCTCGCCCAAGCATTTTTATATAGTATAATCGTGAGAGTGTGTGTGTGTGTGTGTGTGTGAAAACGTAATAAATGAGTGATTTGTGAATAAGTGAATCGAAATATATAAACACGATATATGATATACAACATTCATACGTATACGTATAAGTAAGGCAGTTTATCGGATTAAATATCTACAAACACCTGCAGCAAACAATTGGATACCAGCACTACTCACTTGGATACTGGCCACGAAAGCAGCGACTCAGCTTCAACAGCTACAATTCGCTTGAGTAAGTTGACTATTGAACTATAAACGACAGGGCGGTAATGATATTATAGGGATAATTTGATAGGTTGCAAAATGCATTCGGCAACTGAAACTATTAGACCTCTAAATGTCGAACGTTTGCACATGTTTTATCTTTTGTATCTGCAACGCTATTGTAGGTTAGGATGAATCCTTAGCTTATCAAGATGTTCCTATACAAAATTATTTACCCTGTTTTTTCCCATTTTTTAATGGGTACAGGGAATAATTAGTATTCGAGCTTAAAAAACATTATATTATTTTTAGAATCTGTACATAGCACATAGGATAAAAATTGTATTCGACTTATCAGGTAAATTTAAAAAAAAACAGTAAAGACGGGACGCTTCAGTCGGACGTAAAAGACTTTTAATAATCATTCGCTACCGATTATAGAGTAAACGCATGCATGCGACATACCTTTCCTCTATCCAGACGAGCACATTGTCTGTTTCATATTTTCGCTGTTTCTCATTCAATCATAACGCAATTCATCGAGTTGTTAGAGAATTACAAATCTGTAGCTTTTAAATTGTGGCAGCTGCGTTTTTTGAGCATAGCGGAGAAAAGGGAAGGAGGTATCTTAAATCTAAAACAAACTTTATCTGCGTACTACATAGGAATAGTGTAGTGCCTGCTACACACATTTCCAAATTGCACTAACTTGTAAGACCCTTTTGTTCTATTTCGCGCATTCAATTTCGTAGATACGTACTTCTTAAAACAAAATAATCATGAGATAAAATAAACACGACATAATAAAAGTAAATTAAAAAATAAATATTGTTAGAATTTTGTAGTTTATTTACTCACATTTGACTATTTCCCCCACTGATGAGAATATTGGCATATTCGAAATAGTCCTATCCTATCAAGCCATTCGAAATATTACCATCCGATCAAGCCAAAATTTGTATATAAATTTTTTCCTTTAGCTATGACGTTGAGCCATCTTTGAAGATAAATAAATGTTGAAAATTCCAACATAGCCCTTAAATTTATATTACCCAATATTAGTCAGAAATTTTATACAACTCTAATAAAAACAATCCTTAACAGTCAAAAACCTTCCAAAGTTTGGAGGCATCCGTAATTGATGGAAGATGTGGTCTTTATTAAAAGAGCATAATTTATAGCTAATGAAGCTGACGGCAGAAAACGAGCCTGTAAATTTGTTTTATGTTGAGCAAAATTTTAATGTAGTAACAAATAAAAGGTTATTAAAGCTTTGAACTATTTTTAAATAAATAAAATACATTTAACAAAAGACTAAAAGCTTATCAATTTTTAAAAATAACCAACTAAAAAACCTTTAAATTTCTCTTCTTTTTATAAAGGGATCTCAATTTACAAGAAACCATTAAAATATAGCATAGCAAATTTATTAAATTTATTAGGAATTACTAAACTAAAATTTAAAACATTTACTCTAACCCCAAATGTCCCCTTTTTTTAGCAACGGGGGTAATCAAGGTTGCAACCCTAGCGATATACTATACTAAAAAAATAAACCCTTAAATATCAAAAATATTTAATTTTTAAATACTATATGTATAGTTTCTTTGTTTAAACACCATACACAAATTCTTCATAGGGTACATTTTGGTCGGAATTTTGGATTTAGCAATTGAACAACATTTAATTCTTATTTGGTTATTGCACATTGCTAATAAGCAACGACATTATCAGCAATCTAATTAGTTGTTGCCACACCTTGCCTTATGCATACAGATCTCTAAGAGAGATTATAGTTCTATAAATATGTTTATGAAAATGAAAAAGAAATTCTTGGTTTTTTTTATTTCTTTTTAGTTCGTAGATCCGGGAAGTATGAAACTTGTTAACGGGTTATTAATTTTAAATTCTTAGCGAAAAATTTCTTAGAATTTTTGGTGCAGCTTCTAAGGTTACGCCAATAGCTTCTAAGTTTACAGTTAGTCAGCTGAATGTTCCCATGGGTGCGTGTGAAACCCGAGAGCTTTTATAGTGTTCCGCTGAATAAATTTTGATAAAATGGAATGCCAGGCATGAAATTTGCCCGAACCACGTGCACAGCTCAATGGGAAATACATTACGCCCACGCCCAACCAGTATTTAAGGGGCGGCAGGATAACAAGTGCAGCGGAGTTGACCCATCTGGGACGCGTAGGGTTCAGGCAGCGGATTCCAACTAGACGCGCAAGCAAAGCTCACAAGTTCATGACCAAAATGCCGGCGACGAGAGCGACGATGGCGGAGGCGGAGACGGAAGCGGAGGCGAGCCCACCAGATAAGCGTGGGCGCAGGGTTCGGCCCGTCAGTTCGTCAGTCTATCCGTCAGTCGCTCGGCCAGCTCTCACACACACAGACAGAGACAAAGAGATATAAATGCAACGGTGTGCAAGCTTTTGTAATTGGGTTCCACATTGCAGAGCGTGTGGAACGAACTGCAAAACTTTGCTCTTGGCTATTTGCCTGTTCTAATGCCGTTATTGTTGTTATGAGCAGCGCACTTTTAACCCCTTTAAAGGAATGTTTTGCTGCATAGACGACGCATAAATACTTTGGCTTCGCAATGTGTGCGAATGTGGACGTAGTTGTGCTTGTTGTTCTTGTGGATGCCATGTGGAACGTCGCCGCTTAGCCGCAGCTTTGCTAATCTATCCTTTTCGTTGCCAGTTTTCACTTTTATTTATATGCTTGAGCACAAGTTATTTTGTGTTATTTTTATTTTTCTTGCAAGTCGCAGATAGCGCTGCGTTCCACACACACAAACTTGCGTTCCACACGCGACACAACTTTTGCCCGCCGTCGCCAGTTGGGTTTTTTCTGTGTTTTTTTTATTATTATTTTTTTTTTGTACACGTTTTTGCATTTCAAGACACACAAAACGATCTTCTGCAGCCTTAGCGGCAGAGAGCACATGTTTGTGCATGTGTGTGTGTGTTGTGTATCTGTGTGTTTTTTCGCTTTACGCTTTCGTGTGCAATTTCTGTCCTCTCTCGCTCTCTCGTGCGCTGCGCGCTCTGCTCGCTGCCAGCGTCGGCGTCAAATTTGCCAAGCACGCTCTCACGCTCGCTCTCTGGCTCTTTGGCGCTCTCCATGCTTTTTTTTGCACGTTTTTGCCTGCCGTGCCTTGGCGTGTGTGTGTGTGTGTTTGTGTGGACTGCGTCTGTGTGCATTTTTGTAGCCAGCGCTGTCGACGTCGCCGTCGCCGTCGTCGTTGTCGTCGCTGCAGCTTTCGTTACGACTTTTTGTTTGTGGGTTTTGTTGTGCGACGCAAGTGACGACGTGAAGACCGACCGAACAGCAGCAGCGCAGCAGCAGCAGCCAGCGAACGTCAGACCGTAGCAAGAGCCGGTGACGTAGACGACGTTGCGTCCGCCATTATTACAACGTCTCTCGGTGGCTGCCACACGCAAATTACACTTACAACAATTAGTTCATTTTACACAACACTGCAAAAAATAATTTACAAAAATAATACAAAATTAATAGAAAAAAATCACTCGGAAATTGGCAATAAATATCGGGCAATTCAACTAAATCAAAATAGAACAAAAACGTTCGGTATACATGCATATGTAGTTGTATTTGTATCTGCATCTGTGTCTGTGTTTGTATCTGATGCTTGTTGGAGAATTCGCAAGCTCACACACACACATACATACACTCACACACGCATACGCTCACACAAAGGCGAGAATCGCAGCGCTGAGTTATGTAGGCAGCGAACGCGCGCGGCACGCGAAACGTAACGTAACGGCACGGCCACTGTGATCTCATAAAAAACAAAAATAAAAAATAAATAATAAAATACGCAAAATAAATAAATTAAGCAAATATATATATAAAATATTAAATAATTGTATAAAATGCAAAAAAGCTAGCGACAACAACGAAATATCTAGTTACAAGTGCAACAAAAGTGAGATTTTTACGCGAAAATAATTGCAAAAACGAAAGGTAATAATACAACACTAAATTAGAACAAACACACACACAAAGAACACAACACCCAGCAGTGCTGAAAGAATTTTAATTTCAAAAGTGACTGAAATTCGAACAAATAGTTGATAAAAATGGCAAAATAAATTGCAAGTGGCTAGAACAAAAATTTATTTTATTTTAATGTATATTATTTAAGCGTAACGAATAAAATCAAATGTTAAGTTGTACACTTATCCCATACCAAAATACCAACGTCATTTGGATGACAAGAGCGTCTTTTGCTTCAAACCAACAACAAATAAAATGCATACAAATAAATTTAAAAAAAATACGATATACAATATTCAATATTAATATTAACTGAATACTGAATTCTGTTTAATTATCAATGTTGGCGTCATTCAAAATGACCCAAATGAGCTCACATTCTGTGCTTCTGGATATCGGTTGATAAATTCGAGTTTCGAAAACTTTTTGATCTTTTTAAAAAAAATTAATAATACAACTAAATAAAGCTAAATAAAACTTAAATAGCTGAATCTGTGGTATTTAAAAATAATGGCTAAATGTAGCCACAAAATGGCTAAAGTAGCAGCACTGAATAGCAGAAACAACAACAAGTCACAGTCATATCAAGTGCCAGTGTTGTCGAGTGTGTGCAAAAAGCGACGGCGACGACGACGGTATTTTGCTGTCCCCCCCCCCCCCCTTCCCTTTGTTTGACCTATGCGTATGCATGTGTGTGTGTGCAATTAAGTGCAAAAATTAGATGGCAACATTTTGCATATGTATTGTACGTGCATAGACATTGCTGCAGAGATATATTTAAAAGCTAAAAACAGCTGACATGTGGCGTGAAATGAAATGAAAGCAAATTAAACATGTACATATATACTGTATAGATATATGTCTGTATGTATGTATGTATGTATGTATGTATATGTATAGGATGTGCGTTCAGGTGTTTTGTGCTCAGGCAAAAGGCAAAGAGCAACGGCAAAAAATAGAAATTAGAAACAAAGCTTGGCAGCAGCAGCAGCGGCAGCAGCAACAACAACGCCCCACTGTCTGCGTTGTACAACACTGCAATAGCGCACACATACGCACACATTCGCACGCACACAGACAGCGGCCATAACAAAAGCGGCCCCACACACCAATACACACATACAACGCTGCAGCTTTTTTCTTCGGTGTCTGCGACGCTGCGCTTGTCTGTATGTACGTATGTATGTATTTTTATCGCTGTGTGCGTGTGCGTGTGTGTGTGTGTGTGCGGCAATGCATTTAACAGCGTCCCAAAATCGCATTAAGCCGCTGCGTCGCTTACGTCGTTTGCTCCACGAGCAGCGCAGTCAACGTCGCATGCTGCTGCTGTCCACCATTTTGATTTTTGCTTTTGCATTTGCTGGCTGCCCTCCGCCTCCGCCTCCGTCGTCTTCGTCTCTGTGGCCGCCAACGCCAACACAAACCGCCGACAAATCATTAAAAGTGAACTTAAAATAAAGAAAAGTCCAGACAAACTTGCCCCGCATCTGTGTTTTGAAAAACCGGTTTGCTTTGCCTTTTGCTTTGCTTTGCTTTCTATTCCTTTCCTTTCCATTCCTTGCCCTTTGCTTTGGGCTTTCAGTTTGGCATCTCTGCTTAATGTTGGGATTTATATCGATGTTCACTCTTATCGATATTTATCGAAATTGTCGTAATATTAATTTCAACCATTTTCATAAAAACGAATTATATAAATTAACATTCCTACATACATAAAATTTTAAACAAAAGATTTAAATATTTAAAAAAAAACCCAAGCTATATTTTCAACGCTGTTCATATGAATAAGCTCAAATATCTTATCGATATTTTCAATATCGATATTGCAACGATATTATCCCAACACTATCTCTGCTGCTTCTCTGTTTGTTGCCTTGCTGCGCTCTTTTATATGCTTTTCTGCTTTTATTTTTGTTCTTTGCCTGCATTTGCTGGGCTCCACGTCAGCCACGTGTCAGCCAAATGGCGTCCACAAAACAGACTCACACACACACACATACCATACACACACAGGCTTGCATCTCACACACATGCAGCAGGCAAAAACCGGCCGGCTCGTTGCACGCATTGAGTGTGGATCGCGAGAGTGCGGAGCAGGAGCAGGGGGTGTTGAAACGAGCTCCACAAAAGCTTTTGCTCTCTGCTGCTGCATTGCCAGACCGCAAGAGAGCTTGCGCCATTGCACCGAGTGAGACAGAGAGAGAGAGAGAGAGAGGGAGAGCGCCAAATATGCATAAAGAGATAGATAGAGAAAGAGAGGTACAGCTGCAATTATTTGCAGCTCTTGCTTCCGTTTCTTTGCCCAAGAAGTTGCCTCGTCCGCTTTCTCCTGCTGTCCCGCCGCCCCGCCTCCCGCCCACTTGCCTTGCCATGTCGCCATGTGTGGATAATTTGGCGCTTCGCCATGTTTTCGCTGTTTCTGTTTCTCCCGCTGCTGCTGCCTCTGCTGGCTTCGTGTGGCGCTGGGAGTTTGAGGAGTTGTCTCTTGTCTCTTGTTGTTTTTCTTTCCTTCGGGTGTTGCATGATGCAGCAGGGGGGCATAGAGTGGGGTTGGGAGTTGGGGTTGGGGGCATTATTGTCAGTTGGAGCCGGCGGCGAGAGCACGTTGTTGCCGGCAAACACGTTTCCATTTTGCATTGGCGCATTTGTCGCTTGCCATTTTGCTGTTGTGCCTTTTACCAATTTGGCTTTTCATTTGGAGCTGCTTTTCATTTCTCTGCTTCTTCTTGTTCTGCTGCATTTTCCTGTTTGCGAAAGTTTGACAGGCGGATCAAAGCCAAAAATTAATGTAAATAAAGCAAAGTTCAATGGAAAGTTACTCTAGGAATAATTATAATTACAAATTTAAAAGTTTTCAATTATATTTTTGAATAATATTTGAAACCTAATAGCTTAGCTCTCTTGTCGGGATATCTTGTAAAATATTCAGATTTGCAATATAAAATAGTATATAACAATTATATCAAAACAAACAAAATAAAATAACACATATGTATAATATATTTACTACACAATATTAAAAAAAATAATTAGAAATTTTCATATATATTTGTGATTAGCATCGCCTATAAAAAAAGGAACTACATTTAAATCAAATAATAATTTATTTTCAAAGTAGTTAGGAGTAAAATAAATTTATTTAAATTTGCAATTAACTTCTGATTTGTTTTCAAATTTCGTTGCCAATGGAAAATTTATAAAACTTTAGTTGGGATATCCCGACACTAGTCGTTTGCTGTCATAGTCCTGGGCCCAGAGGCAGCTAACTTTAACGACACTTGCAGTTTATGAAGAAAGGATGCACAAACACAAGCGCACACAGACAGACATACATAATGGATGTGTGTGAATCCCCGCTTGGCTGTGCGCCTGTAATTTCCTTGCGCGGCACACAATTTATGCAACAAGGCAGGCAACATTTCATGTTCGTGGCGCAACCGCCATGCAATCAGCGGGTTGCACTCTGTTCATGTGTGTGGGTATGTGTATATGTGAGTGCTACGTACCAGGCACTAACAGTCACAATTACAGGCGCAATGTCCTCCATTGCAACGGCACACAGCAGGCGGTGGCCCCGGCTGGCAGACACCGAGAGTCGCAGTCGCAGTCGTCCTGGCCAACCATTCAGCCTAATTTCGCAAATAAAATATGCTAAATAAAAACGCTAGATATGCTCTCATGCCCCATGCCCCATGCTCCTCCGCGCCCCTTGCTGCACCCTCAAACATCGAGTCAAGTAGCCCTTCTGCCGACTGCCGACTGCTGAGTGCTGAGGGCCGCCCCAACCTCTTGTAGGGAATTGAGCGGCGCCTGCAGCCGGCACTTTTCTAATTCGCCATGAATGCCAAACTATGCCTCGGCTGGAGAACGGCGACAAAGCTTGTTTGGCAATGCCATTTGCTTATTCTCCAACGACACGTTTCTTATTATACCCTGCACTCGGAAAGCTAAGGGCTTGACAAACTAAAGAATTTAAATTGATTGAGATCTGAACATCTGACTCAAATCTCTATTGCTCTCGAATTTATTGCATTATTGATTTCAATAGCAAGAGCTTTAATCGTATCATTTACATTAAATAGGATTATTGATAGGATCGACCCTGTAGGGTGATTGTAGAGCCGAACCGATCCTTATTATTGTTTCAGGAATTGTGCGCCGCGACCTAAAAGATCTATAGTACCGCCCAACAATTTAATGCCCCGAGTATTTCAATGGGATTGATATCCGCTATATCCTTTACTTGAAGGAAGAGCGTACCCGACCTGAGGTGTCTTTATAACCGAATTACTGAATTTTCGTTAGCTGCAACCAAAATAACACGTTAGAACCGCTGTGAGGCAAGTTTAATGTTATTCTTGTTCGTATTTTTTATTTTTATGCAACCTCGTGTCCTACAGTTCGGAAAAACTACATTGTTATATTTGTCGTAGCGCCGCCTGTCGACGCCTTTATGTACTAAAGCCGGCACGTTGCGCTTTTTGTGTGCCAACTTTATGCACTGCACAAATACAAATGCAAACAAAGAGAATGGTAGGGAGAATGGGTGAATGGGAGAGATGGGAGAGATGGTGAAGGGAGAGAGACATAGTTAAACATTCGGAGAATGTGCTGCAACCGTTGTTGGCATTGTACTGGGCCCAGCGTCGTCCTCTTTAGCCGCATTGCAGTCAATTTTTTGCAGTCTGGCCAGGCCGTGTGCTGACTGCACGTGACTCTGAACTGAACTGGACTCGAATGCCTCATCTCTGCTTTTTGGCCATGGAGAGGCAATTTTATTTGTTGATGTCCGTTGAGCATCGTGGAGCGTGTCCTGCGCTTTTTGGCCACAAAATGTGTGCATCAAATATTGAAACTTGTGTGGCTGCCAACAAATGGGAGAAAAACGAGAGCACAAATATTTTGCAGGCAGGCGGCATGGAGCCGAATCCGATTGGGATTTCTTGGCAAGGATTTGAGCTGTTGGCAAGCAAAGGTCCAGCAGGAATTGTGGCAAGTTATTTACTGATTAGATGCATTTATTTATGGGCGGGATAAATCTCAGACAGACTTGATATGCATTTAATATCCTTGTAGGGCTGCCACAATTTGCTTAATGGCCAGAATGTTAGTTGCCATAACTTACAACTGTTTTCCGGGTTTCCGTCCATTCACTTCGCATTTCTCCTCTTGTTTGTTTTTGTGCTTTTACTGCAAAATTGCCAACAGTGTCGCAATGGCATTAATTTCTTCTGCAACTTATGCGGCTACATCGATCCAACATTCTCTTGCCTCTTGCTCTATTCCTCCTCATGTGACGCTCTCTCTCCCTCCCCCTTTCTATCTGGCCATAAATTACAGCAAACATTTGCCACACTTCCGCCTGGATCCCTCCGGGCGGCATGGCCGGCCACGTTCCGTTTTTCAAGTGGCATGTCTGCAGTTTCTTCCAACTACTTGCAGCTATTTTCGTGCCTTAAATCGGCTTATGGCACTGCCGTTCGGCTCTTGCCAGGCTTATCTGACCCCAAAGGGTTGCAGCTACTGACGGTGGCATTCCTGTCTGCCACCCTTCCTCCCGGCCCTGTTCCCCAGCCCAGGAGTTGCCGGGGAAAACGCATTCGAAGAAAATCAATAGTCACCATTGCTATAGAGTACTTCCACACTCCAACTGCTTTCCGATTGTTCTCCTTCACTTCCGACGCCTTCTGTTTTCTGCTACTTACATTCTATTGTTGTCGTCGTCCATAGCAATAGTCATATTTAAATAGCCCCGACATAGAACTCCTGACACCCCCATCCATGCATCCAACCATCCGCAGAGTAGTTTACCCTTGTGCAGCTTCTTGAATTACATGCAAGCTTAAAATTCTCGTCTGGCTACACTTTAGTTACAGTTCCAGTAACTAGCGACTAAACGTTATGCTTACGAAAGCTTATTAAAGCTTTACGTGGCAGTCGAAACACGTTTAGTTTGGCGTTAAAATCAATCAGCTTAGAGAGTTCATTAAAGCTTTAAACAGCAATAATTTTTGTGTGCGCTTTTAAGCTCTTTGTGGCCAGTTGCTGTGGGCATATGAAAAAGCACATTAAAGCTCTCACATTTTGCTTTTTTGCTTCAAATGCAGTTCATAAAAGCTTTAAACAGCAATAACTTTTGTGTGCGCTTTTAAGCTCTTTGTGACCATTTGCTGTAAGTATATGAAGAAAGCACATTAAAGCTCTTAAAATTTGCTTATTTGCTTTAAAAGAAGCTTTAATTGCTGCATGAGCTTAAGCTATGGAAGTACAGCTTAAAGCTAACAATACTGCAATTTTATGAGCAACCCCCAAAAGCCTTGGTAGTAGCAGAGCTCGGCCAACCTCACCGCCAATAGCCTGGCATATCACCCTGTCTGGCGGCTCCAACTGCATTGTAATTCCCATTGCAGACAATGTCTGTGGCCCTGTCCCTTGTCCCATGTCCCCTGTTCCCTGTCCCGTGCCCATGTCGACAATGGCGGCATAATGTCTAGCGCCGGCTGGATGTAAAATGCGATTTATTTTGCTTTATCAGCAATTTTGATTTTCTTTTGTCTGTTATTGAAAGCTGCATTAAATTGAACGCGGCAGACATTTGTCATATCGCTGATTTACTAACCTTACACACCGAGCATTATCTGTTGGCCCAGAACCAGAACCAGAACCGGCAGCAAAAGCAACAGCAGAACCAGAACCAGAACCACAGCCACAACCACATTCCTTGCAACCCGCAGCTGTTAAGGGTGAAAAATAAATATGTATGTGTGGAATAAAAAAAGCGCATAGCCTGGCAATATAGCGAGAACTAAACAACATGATGTTGGCGGTAACAAGTGCAGGATATGCCTGTATGTGTATGCAGGATATGTTTGTTTGTGCAGCTTGTTTACCATCGTATGCCGGGCTTCAACAGCAAATTTATTGAGGTAGTTACCAAGCGAACTGCAGAAAACCAACCCAAAACATGCAAATTTTTATACGGTTCTTGTTTTTTGTATTTTTTGCAATAGCCCCGGGGCGGAACTGGAAATGAAAGTAACAAACACGGCCGTTGCCACAACAAACAGGCATTAAAAATGATGTCCAGAGACAGCATAAAAACAAACGGAAAAAAATGTCAACTAAAAAATGGGATATTTGCAAATTGATAACAGAGAGGGGGGGATTTAAGTGCATACCAACACTGCTGCTGCTAAAGAGTAGACACAGTTCAATAAATGCCTATGCATAATATGTATATAATTTTTTAAAACATTAATATAAATGCAAAGAATATTTATAAATTCCAATTTAATTTACATTCATCCATATTCTAGACGGTAAAAAACTGGCTATTAAAAAAATTAACTGATTTACAGCACTGTCAAGCCAAATTTTTTTATTTTCTAGTGGCGTTTGCAACACTGCCTGTAATTTCAATGCGCAGCCAATGGACGATAGAGGGCGTCTTAGCCCCTCGTTGCACTGTTGCCATTTTTGTTTGTAGGAAAATTCGTGTAGGGTTGTCAGCTTTAAAAAAGTAAATTCTAGTATTTATCGTCATCGAGGTGGAAATAAGCAGGCTCTGATTACACCAAACTGACGGCTTTACGTCAACTATCAACAAATTGCTCACAGTTGTGAAAAATTAGCCGTGCGTTGAGCATTTCGATATAACTAAAAAGCAAATAAAAAACACAAGCAAAAAACAAAAAAAAAACAACGCATTTCTGGCCGAATACAGCAAATTTATTTATAAAGTGAGATGTATTCAAACAAAACACTGTTTGGCCACAAACTACGCGGTATGGGCGCATTAACAGCACCCAATGCCTTCAAACGCCCCTGGATCAAGCGGGGCAGGGGCCCAAGTGAGTAAAACAACAACAACAACAACAGCAGCAGCAGCAGCAACAACAACAATAAAAAGTTTTTCAATGTCAAGCCAAAGAACGATAGCAAACAAAAGAGAGCGGAGAGCGGAGAGAGCGCAACAAACACAAAAAGCAGCAGCGCTCAAATATTTTTTGCAATAGAACGAAATTATGAGCGCTGCTCACACACACACACACGCACACGCACAGCGAGAGAGACCGAAACCCCCCCCCCCCCCCCCCCCAACACAACCCACGCTCTGCTTCTTATTGGCGCTCTCTCCCTCTCTCGATCGACAATTTTTGCACAACGTTACGCAATAATCGCGTTCTTTTTTTGCAAGCTTTTGGTGTGTCGTTTTTGTTTGCAAAGATTCGACGTACACACGCCCAAAAGCAAAACTAGCACACAAACATACACACATACATACATGTAGATTTATATACATACGTATGTATATATGCATGTGTGTGTTTATTGCTGATAATTGTTGATATTCTGCATAGATTCGGCCTGGCAACAAATTCGCCTCCGTTGGCGCTTGCATTATGACTTGCACAGCAGCGATGGCAAAAGCATTTGATTAATCGGTTATTAAATCATGCGATTAATGTGCAGCTTGCGATTATTATTCGCGATTAATCGAAAACGATTTAATATAATAATAATAATATAATCAACTAATCAAATTATTTATTATTATTTTATTTATTTGCACCATACAGCAAATTATTGTTGAATTTTTAATTATTATTATTATTTTGATAATAAATAAACACATAAATTACACTACATTTATATTTTTTGTTTTTATAATTTTAATGCTAAACAATAGCTTTTTTAATAATGCTGAATTTATGAATAGTCTTATCTACATTGTGCAAAACAATTTTCAAACCATAATATTGATATGCTTAAAGTTGTCAAAAAATAAACTTATAAATATGTATAATAAAAAAAAATATAATAAAAAAATAAAATAAAAAAAATAGAATAACAAAATAAATAGAATACAAAACTTATTAAATAATATATAATAATAATATACTAAAAAAAAATATAATAAAAAAGTACAATAAAAAATGAGTCATTTATAGAATGGCAGCCAATACACAAAAATCTAAGAAATATATAGAAAATTTATTTATGAAATTAATGACAACTGACCAATTTTTGGAGCAAACGCTTAACAAAAACAGCCAGATCTGGCGGTAAAAAAGTTAATTCTCTATACCTGTGCCGGCAGAGACCCGACGAATAAGGGGCTGTGATTTAAATTGTTATCAGCACTTGTCATCTGGCACCAACCGACAGCTGAACTAGCTTTTTCTCAATACAGTAGCGCCAACAACCAGTTTAACGTTGCGTCCTAATGACACACAACTGATTAGCTTACACACACACACACACACACACACACACACAGAGCGTCATACTACGTCATGATTAGCGCTAGCGACTGCGCTGCCGCCGGCCAGAGCGTCAAACGGTATTTTCACACTACGCATAATTCGCGAACGCGAACGCGTTCTATTGTTTACCTTTTACTCTCTCTCTCTCTCTCTTTTTCGCTCTCCCTCTCTTTCGGCAAATTGTGCGTGCGCCACGCGCTCTCTGTGCCCCACACTGTGGATCATTCACGTTGTGCGTTTTGTTTGAAGTCAACGAACTTTTTGGCAAACTTTTGCTGCTCCCAACAGTTGGCGGCACGCTCTCTCCCACAACTCTCTCTGCCCCTCCCTCTCCCTTTAACTCTCGCGCGCTCTGCTGATTGTGCGTGCGTTGCGTATATTGCGAATTTCGCTCGCGTTCCACTTTTGTGGGCCGCAAGATGTTATTTATTTTATTCATTTGTTTCTGCTCGTCAAATTCGCCACGTTCGTTGAACTCTCGGTGTAATCACGTTGTACTCTTTATTGAAGCTTTTACAAAGCTTTACGTGCCCAAGTTGTAATGGCTGTTCTCTTGTTTCTCTTGCAGAAATGGCGGAAGGAAATGGCGAACTATTAGATGACATTAACCAGAAAGCCGATGACCGTGGAGATGGCGAGCGTACAGAGGATTATCCCAAGCTGCTGGAGTATGGTCTGGACAAGAAGGTGAGCGTAACGCTTCAACGATTTACATCAATGGTTTACTTAAATTTTGAAATTTATTTTACGTTTCTCAGGTCGCCGGCAAATTGGATGAAATATATAAAACTGGTAAACTCGCTCACGCCGAATTGGATGAGCGCGCGCTGGACGCGCTCAAGGAGTTTCCCGTTGATGGTGCCTTGAATGTGCTTAGTCAGTTCCTCGAGTCAAATCTGGAGCATGTGTCAAATAAGTCTGCCTACTTGTGTGGGGTTATGAAAACCTATCGTCAGAAGAGCCGCGCCAGTCAGCAGGGTGTACCCGCCACCGCTAGCGCCGTACAGGTCAAGGGACCCGACGAGGACAAAATCAAAAAGATACTGGAGCGTACGGGCTACACACTGGATGTGACCACAGGTATATAGTTTCTATAAACTATATTTGACATATATTATTGATCCAAAATGTTTGTAGGACAACGCAAATATGGCGGACCGCCTCCGAACTGGGAAGGAAATGTGCCTGGCAATGGCTGCGAAGTATTCTGCGGCAAAATACCCAAGGATATGTTTGAGGACGAGCTCATACCTCTATTCGAGGACTGTGGCACCATTTGGGATCTCAGACTTATGATGGACCCCATGACTGGCACAAATCGTGGTTATGCATTTGTCACATTCACAAATCGCGAGGCTGCCATTAATGCTGTGCGACAGGTATTTATGCCAACCTCAAACTACAGATCCTACTCCCCCGACACCCGACCTACTCGCCAACTAGTCCCTGTCTTCCCCAAGGTCCAAAAACTGAACACCACTGAACAAAACACCGTCCGTCCATAAAGCGCTTTATGTTTATAACGTATTGTTAACTATTACGATTATACATATTGAATCCGCCAATCTTTATATACATATCTATATCTATATATACCAAAATTTCTGTATAGTAGGTAAAATATTCGGCTCAACGTTTTGGTCCTCAACACAGCCGCTTGCATCCAAATTCAACCAAAATTATCGACCATCATCAAGTACCAACCAGATCTATTCTAATTCGGTGCCTTGAGACAAAACCTAAAAAAGAAAGAATTTTTAATTACGTTGCTACTATTAGAATTTCTCTCTTTAACTGTTCTTGCTATATACCTCTAGCTTTCACATTTTCTTACGCTCTAACTATACTATAAATCTATCTGTATCTTGTATGCATGTCTTTTCCTTCTATAGTTTTTATTTTATTTTAAGAAATACCAACCAAGAGTCAATAAGCAGCGCAAAAAAACACCAAAAACCCCGATATTTGAAAAGAGTCTATTTACTGCGTTTAGCAAAAATTTGAACTGCAACCACCAAAATTTCCTATCTTTAAAACCTATTTATATTTTTATTTCTTTCATACTTTTTCCTAGCTCTTAAGTCGCCTTCTCGTAGCATATGCAGACTTAGCTCACTACTATAAAACGTAGAATCTTAAATACAAACTTTAAGGGAAAATATTTTTATTGTCTGGTTTTATTCAAATTATAGCAGTCCGAGCATGTCCTAATACTAACCATAAAAAAAATTAAAAACTAATCTACTAAACAACTAAAATTTTTCGCTTTAATATCTTAAAATGCGGCCCCTTCGCTTCGCCACGAAAATTACTTCAAAATTGGTAATGCAAAATGATTATAAATTTTTCTTTTCTTTTTGTTTTTGTTACTTAAAATATCCTTTTACCCCCCTCAAACGAAATCCCGAACCTACTTATGATTACACCCATATTATGTTTATTATAAAAAAAAATTTAAATTATTTTTGATTTGATTTATAATTTGTATTTATTATTATTAACATTGAATTGGTATTAAAAGCAATCACTTTACCTTCCCGCCCCACATTTAGCTCGATAATCACGAAATAAAACCCGGCAAGTGTCTGAAAATAAATATTAGCGTACCGAACCTGCGCCTCTTCGTAGGCAATATACCCAAATCAAAGGGTAAAGATGAAATTTTAGAGGAATTTGGTAAACTAACAGGTAAATTGAAAACAAAATTAACAAATCACAAAAAAACTATTTAAAATTTTCCATTCTATATTGGAAGCTAGAAAGAAACATCGCAAATTTGTCATTGCGATTTTTCTGCAGCTTTAAATCGGCATTAATTGTAAACAAAAATCCAATTGGCTAAAGCGAACTCAATTGGCTCAATTATCAAAGGCAGGCAGGCAGGGAACCGAACAGGACTTACTAGGGTTTTAGATTTATTATTTATTTTGTGTGCCCTTGATTTATTTACATTTATATTATATTTTGTCTATGCTTTCACATCCAATCACACATCCCATTTCCATCAGCAAAATCACCCAAACGTTTCCACTGTGCATCCTCATTTTACAGTTCGAACTCGAGACTCTTTTCAAATGCGCCAACAATAAAATCAACAAACAACAAACATTAGGGAAGCACTAAACCAGCTCCAGCTCGAAATGATTCATATATATATACTATATATATTATCTGTATGTAAACACACACACACACACTCACTCAGCCATAAACACCGAGCCACGCCCATATATACTCTCATTGACGTTGCCATTTTGTCATACGCTTTATAACGGTATCAAAACCATTTCTTTTTTATCAAAAACTATCTATACTTATTTATATAATCTCCAGTCATTAACTTTGCGTACAACAAACCAAAATGGAATACCAAAAACCAAACAAACAAAAAAAATCTATTTAAAATTTTTACAAAATTTATCTATGCATTTTTGCTTTATGATTTTGTGTAACTCATACTAGGAAAACAACACCTTCCGTTGCATTATTTCTAATATGTATAAATTGCTATTAGGTCATCTGAAATATTGGTATGATAAAAATTATCAAAGGTAAGATGTGGCTATGGAAATACTATAACTACGGATGACTTTTCAGCTATATATTTTCGTAAGAAATGAAAATCCATCATAATTTGTTTACAACTCTTCTCTCGGTAGTGAACACATAAAATAATCACAAAATTATTAGTTACAAATAATAATAATAATAATAGTAATATAATAAAATTAATAGCTAAACGAACTTTAATTAAATATATTTTATAAATTCCTTTTTATTTGGCACGCGCTCAGAAAATAACTAAGAACCTAAACTAAGTCCTAGATCTTACCAAATTTTTATTAAGTCAACACGCACTCTTAACTCTTAACACCAACACATATACACACACAGCCTAACCAAAAAAACCATACATGTTTCACCCTGAACACCCAAGAACAACAAAAACTAAAGTCGGAAACAAATTGTTTTTCATAGCAAATCAAAATTTTCTTTTTGTTTTGTGTGAACTTTTCCAAACAATTGCAGCTAAATGATTTTGAAATTCGGAAAGGCAAAAAGATTGGTGTTACGATATCATTTAACAATCACCGGCTATTTGTCGGCAATATACCTAAAAATAGAGATCGTGACGAATTAATTGAGGAATTTTCTAAACATGCACGTAAGTGATCCAAAACAAAAACAAAACGTTACAACAAAAATAAAATAAAATACAACCAGCTACCGATAAAACCCCATCCCACCAACCCCCAGTGAATTGGTTCAAACGAGGCAAAACTTTTTAGGGGCGATACTTGCAGACAGCCAGAATTGGAATTTCGAAATAAAAATTGGATTTTTGTGTTGCAATTTTCGCTTTTAAAATGCTTACAAAAAATTAAACGTACAGTCTGGAGTTAGCTCTGACTGCAGTTGCAGAGCATTTTAACAACAACATAACCTTAACTACCTAACTATTCCTCTCACCTTTTTCAAATCTGTCAAAACTATCGTACTCTATCGTATCTATATTTTCTGCTAGCAAATACAACAAAAAACTAATTGTAACCACTTTCAATTATTTGTTTCTTTATATCTAAATACTCTACATCATTTGAATAACAAAATGTGCCCAATTTGTTGACATTGAAAACCTGTAGCTAAACAATTCGCAATAAAAACCTAAAAATAATGCATTTTTGAATATTTTTGAAAAAGATTTAACCAAAAACGAACTTTTTATATAGTACAACAAATCGCGCACAAAATACAAAATATAATATAATCCCAGCAATTCGGTTAGCTTTTACTACAATTCGTATTTGAAACGTATCGATTGTTCTGGCCATATTGATATATACAATATATTTATATATATACTATATATACAACTCGTACGTATATAACTCTGATAATGACTGGAGAAACACTATTCTTAAACGTGTATAACCAACCCATTTTGACCCCACTCTCTCTCTCTCTCTCTCTCTATCTGTCTACTCAATATAATATTTCTCGTTCTATGTGTTACATAAGGAAACCCCCAAAAAATAAGTTCCCATTTTTGTTTTCAAATCTCTCGTTCTCTATGCCTCGCTATATATCTTTCTCAGTGTACACTATCCTCTTGTTTTTTTTTTCGTTGTATATCAAAAGAAGTCAATCTCAATGTGATCTATTATATTAAGCATAATTTTTACTTCATTTATACTACAACATGTACTACAATAACAGCCACTAAGCCAAAGAGATTTTGTTTTCTTCTTTCTAAGTGTGACTTAATGTTATACCCGCTCTCTCTATATATATCTAAAATACATATGTATCTTTCTCTATGTCAAAACTATCTCTCTTCCATACACAACAAATACGTTCAGCTATGCGCATTTATACTATTTTATTCAAAAATATTTGAAAAAGTAACTTAGCAGGAATTTGTTGGCATTGGTTTTCAAAATAACTAGCAATAATCCGGAAATGTTCAATATTTTACAATTACGGTAAAAATCTTGCTCATTTCCGAGTTGAATATTATTTATGATTTGAATTTAAAGAGTTCAACTCTAATGCCGTCATCACATAATATAGACCAGAATCACACTATATATCTCATACTTACAAACACACACTTGAACCTACACACACTTAAATGCTGTCCAATACAAATACTTTTTTGTTGTATTTCTCTATATCTATCTATACTATATATGTGTGTGAAAAACTAATCATAATCATTTAGTAGATATGCATTTGACTAATTGTCTAGGCTATAATAACGATAAGTCTCTTAACTCGATTAACAAATTCTATTTCGATACCATGATGCAGCTGGCCTCTACGAGGTAATCATCTACAGCTCTCCAGATGACAAAAAGAAGAATCGCGGTTTCTGCTTTTTAGAATACGAGTCACACAAGGCGGCTTCTTTGGCCAAAAGGAGACTTGGTACTGGTAGAATTAAGGTAGGATCATTACTATCGATACCATTCATCTGGCATAATAATAATCTGTTATATTTTTTGACAGGTTTGGGGATGTGATATTATAGTCGACTGGGCTGATCCACAGGAGGAGCCAGATGAACAAACAATGTCCAAGGTTAAAGTACTCTACGTTAGAAACCTGACGCAAGACGTAACAGAGGAAAAGCTAAAGGTGGGAAATATTATACCATAATCATATGATATGTATCAATTACTATTTATGTATCTCTATTGTAATTCAGGAAAAATTCGAGATATATGGCAAAGTGGAACGCGTTAAGAAGATTAAAGACTATGCCTTCATACACTTTGAGGATCGTGATAGCGCCGTCGAAGCTATGCGTGGCCTTAATGGCCAGGAGGTCGGCGCCTCGAATATTGAGGTAAATATATCATCTATGGATAAATATGATTTAACTATTAATATTTTAATACAATTTTCGCTTTTCCAATAGGTCTCACTCGCCAAACCGCCATCGGACAAAAAGAAGAAGGAGGAAATACTGCGAGCACGCGAAAGACGCATGTTGCAAATGATGCAAGCGCGTCCAGGAATCGTTGGGTATGTAATCACCTTTCACAGTTAGATACATTAGAAGCTTTATACGAAAGAACGAATAAGAGAGATGCTCGTTACTGCCAAGCATGCCAAGATATGCCTGGCTAGCGAACTTTTAGCTCTAGTAGTGAGTCGTTACTTTGCTATAGTGATTACTTAGCTTGAAGCATGGTTGATTGTAATTCGTTGCTTTGCTTGGTGACTCGTTGCGAATGTGCAATTGACTCGCTACTAGCCCAATTAATTCGTTGCTTTGTTGGTGGTAACTCGTAGCATTGATTGCTTCCGCAACATTGATTCGTTGTTTAGTTTTTGATAACCCAACTTCGTGTAAAGCTTCTAATCATTAGACACTAATAAACATACTCATATAATATACACGTGATCCTTGTTTAGCACAACAATCCCAAACAGAAATTGGCGCAAAATTCAAAAATATTGACTGAAATCAAATGCAATTGAGAATAGAGAACATTGCATACAATTGGCAAATCATTTCGATTGAAATTGAAAACATACTGTGTTGCTTTTCAAGACGCCATTATCCATAATGCGAATCATTTAATTTATTTAATTTAATTTTATATTTTCTTTCTTTTTTTCTTATTGCCAATTGCCGAAACACGGCGTGTGATCCGACATGTTTGTTGCTTCACTGACTCCACTCTGCCTTCTCCCATGACATGACACACACACGAAAACAACAATATAATATCGATAATTTAATTAACGATTAATACACTTATCTTGCGATCTCCTTGATCGACGTGTGTGTGTGTTGCCTTGTAAAGATTTGAAACATTGTCTCCATACAGAACCCTGTCGCCGACACATCCGAGCATGATGTCCATAACGCCCATGCGCCTTCCAGGGGCGCGTATGCCGCTGCGCACGCCGATGCCCCGTGAATATGGTAAGTTGGGCAGAAACGCCAATCGAACCAATTGAAATCGAATGAAATCCATACATATGTCGTATTATATATAATATACATGTATCTATAGAGCACACAACAACAGATATGTATATTGTATGTGTGTCTCTCTAAATGAGAGAAAGAGGAGATAACGAGAATGAAAGAAACTTAGGATCGGATCGGATCGGATTGATACGATTGTTGTTAATAATAACAATATGTTTGGACTTAGTTTGCAAATAACGAGCGTTAGGAATTACATTTAGTTAACATTAGTTGAAATTGTATTTTTGCTACCAACGAAGCGAAAGCAAACTAACCCCGTTTTTGAACTAAACTTGCCAAAGAACTAAGATAACTAATTATAATTATGATAATAATCGGTCTTCTTCATCCTTTAAGTTCCATATCATATCATCTGAAGTACATATCTAGTATATGCCATATTTGGTTCTTTATCGTTTTATCTATCGTCTCTCTCATTTTAGTTAGTTATATTTAAGGTTAGTAAGCGCGCTGCCCACTACTAACTTGTACGCTCGTGCCCCCCGCCCCTTAAACCCCTCTACACTCACACTTAGACATCATACACACACACATTTACACCAACAATTGCCTTAGCACACACCACCCCCTACAAACAGTCTAGTGTAAAAGTATCCAGCTAGATTGAGTCTAACCTAAAAGTATTTGGTTACTATTGGCCTAAACACATATAACCTCATTTTCATTCAACATAACCTTACATTCTCATCAAACATAACCTCACATTTTAATTACCATATATATTTGCAAGTTCTACATTGTCAATGCTCTCTCTTTTTCTTCTCTCCCTCTAATGTATTATGTTCTTTCCTGCTCTTCATTATTTACGTTTGTTTGCATGTGTCCGTTACCTTTTGATGTTGTCTTTCTTTCGCTGATTTTCCAAATATTTATATTATATATATACATATATATAGTTAGACATAACCTCTATACGTTGTTCATATAGCTAAGTTTTATCATAATTAAATGTTGCAATTGTGTTCTCTGTGTAGCGAATGTTAAGCACCCTGTATACTGTTTGACGTTATACCACCGGTAAGTAACACCCCCAAAAGCCCCATTAATTGCATAAGCTAATTATGTACATGTGCCACGCCCCAAGCCCCACGCCCTCAAGTCTACGCTCCTTACTACGCGAGCAATTCGATCTATCAATTGGCAACAAATCAGGAAAATCCTGCTCTTAGGTCTCACGCACACCCACACACGCACACAACACACACATGAGAGTTTATGGTTTCTTTCTTCCTGCCACCTTATTTCAAAATTAATCCCGTTCCTAATGAAAGCCTAACCTTTTCGCCCATAGACTATGATTATGATTATTTTGGTTACTCGGACTATCGCAATACCGGCTATGGGGCTGAATCATATTATGATGATGTCTATCGTATCTATGAGGGCGATTACAGTTACTATGACTATGCAAACAATGCAAGCGGCAATGGAGGTGCCGGCAACAGCAGCGTCGGCAACAGCGGCGCTGCTGTGGCAATGCCAAATAGTATGGGCGATAACGGTACCTCGACGAGCTCTTTGCATCGTCCATCAAGACACTCAATGGGTGGCACGGTCAATTCCTCGGTGAACTCCATGTCGGTGGTGCGTTCAATTGCATACAAAGTAGTTTCCCAGTAGCACTTACAGAAACTGTGACAGGAGCAGTTACAGAAAACCGCTACCAACTCATGGAACTTACATTGAGCGTTACTGTCACAGCTACAGCTACAACATAAAGTAGTGATATTCTCAGAATATTTCACAGCTACAGCGATTTCTGCCTAAAACAATCACAAGTTACAACGGCTTTTACACAAAGCTATTCTGACATAATTACATTTACATTAGCAGTTACAATTTTAATCCAAAAATGTACACAATTAGGTTCTACAATCGCAGTCAAAGTTTCTTACTAACAGTGACTGTATCCCAATTTGAAACCGGCATCTTGAAATCCATCCATAAACCAAACCGAGGAGTAACAAAATAACTAAACCTTACTTTTTTATTTAATTCAACCAATTCCAAGTTTATTTTCCGTTCATTGAAAATTGTCAGCATGCAAATACGTAGTTCGCCCTTATATTTCTAATATAGGTTAATCATTTTCGTTAAATTTTGGTTGTTGTTAATTTATTGATTTAAATAATATCCATACGAACCCGAACCGGCAAGTTAGAGATGCTAAACCGTAAGGCTTCGAACCAGAACTTCGGGTTTCTGACAATTTTTTTTGTTGTTTACAGCCCTGACAGCACTAAAAGCAACCGTTATGAGCTTTCAAAAATAACACTCGATATAGTCTCGTTCACAGTCACAGTTACAGCTACAGTTACACGCACACAGAAACACATTTAGTAAACCGTTTTTGATTATTTCAGTTGCCCGTATACCATAAGATTAGGTCACATTTTTTATTTTCAGCTTCAATAATTTCTATTTCAAAAAATACGCTTTCGAATCCAACAATCAGCTAATGAATAAACTTTTCCTTTCTTGTGTTTACCATATCAAAATTTGCACGATAAAAATGCTGCCCACAACACAATTGACTACCAACAACTAATGCAGCACACACACTCGCACACCTACACACACCAATCCACCTACATACACATACACAGCGATCCACAACACCCGCACGCCCCGCTTGCATTTTGTTTCGGCCAAAAAGGATGCAAAATTTTTTATTTCACGCTTCGCTTTGCTTTTTTATACCATGGAAACTAACACACTGCGCTTTAATAATTACGCTTAATTTATGAATATTTTATTTTCAAATTTATAATTTATAATTTGCTTACGTATGCTTAAGGCAACAGGTGCTAAGAAAGCTTTTATTTTGCTGTTAAAAAACTTGTATTTAGCTTGTAAGTTGAAAAAAACGCTTTTAGTTTTAAAACAATTATATCATAATTTTAAGCAAACGCTCAAGGCTTTTTGAATATGTTACTTTAATTACTGTTAATTTTGTTTGATTTAATACAAATTTGTTAAATTTAGCTAAAAATTGTGTCAATCGCAAGCAGCCGCAGTATCGAGCCAAAAAGCTCATTGTTTTTTAAATAGTTTGTATTTAGATGAAGTTAAACAAACCAAAACAAAAACCAACATAAACAATATTAAATTCATAAACATATTAGCATTTGATTTTTATCTCAATCATATACATTTCATATTGAAGACTTGATAATATACATATACATATATATATATATTTTCATACTTACATATATTATTATATGTAAACAATACAGAAACAAGAATCTAACGCGTTTATTTCGATTTTTCTTTTCTTTCTTTTCTTTTTATCTATGTGTTCATGTTATCTAAACTCTTTATATATATATATATCTCAATATCAATACAAACATTTTTTTCGAATCAAAATTATATATATGTTCGTCAAAAACCAAAACCTGAAATCAAAACTCCCAAAAAAACCCAAACCAAAACGACCAAAAATCTACTACAAAAACTTTTCGATTCAAAAACAAAAAATATATCGAAACAAAATCCACCCGTTATATGAAATTGATTTGCCCAAAACTCTCTCCAAAATTCACAAAATTCTAAATCTTAAAAACAATTTTATTCGATTCATTCATTCGAAATGACCAAAATTTGACAATTATCTTGGCGATCCATATATATTTATAAATATATATATACTATATTGTATCCACACGAAATCTTATGTAAACAAAATCAAACGAAACAAATTCGAAATTCAAATTTAATTTCTAAATCAAAATCAAAACAAAATCAAATCGAAATCTCAAAAAACCAATCAACCCGACGTCTCCGAATATACCCTGGAATATCTGAATAACTGCCGTATAATGGAAACATGTGGAATCCACTTGCAAACTGGAATATATCGATATCGAAATCGATCGCACACTCACAAACACAAAAACGTCGTGACCAACACACGCACACACCCATGAACACACACACACACAACCACTCACACACATACATGCATGCCATGATGTTGATGTTGATGACGATTATGCTGATCTATCGAATGATTGATTGAATGATCGATCGATTGACGATGATTAGGGGGCTGGTCGTGGCCATGGAATCACAGTGCCGCGTGGCCGAGTCGTTGGCCAACGTGGCAGCATCAGTCGTCTGGGGGCCCAACCAGCGGCGCAGGCGGCGGCGGCGGTAGCAATGCCGGCGGTGGGACAGGCGGCGGCGGCTCAGCGGGGGGTGGCCACCGTTCAGGGGGCATCGGCAGCAACCGGGGGGGTCCGTGGGGTGGCAACAATGCGTCCCAGCGCTCCTGGCACCCAGCTCGTCAAGCCGCTACAAAATTTACCAGGTGAGCTCAACAACAAAAACAAACAACATGAACAAAACAAAAATAATAAACAACAAACAACAACAACAAAAACAGCAACAAACAACAAAAGACCAAACCCAAATAAACAAACATAAATAACATAAACAACAAGCAAACAAACGCAACAACGGCAGCAGCAACAACAGAAATAAAATAAAATTAAAAAAACTCCAGCCCAAGTAAAGCCTAGTTAAAACACAATATACAAATAAATACCCTCGCTCTACGCACACATACACAAACACGCACACACACCCAACACACCCTCACTCACACACACTCACACAGGTATATAAAGTCTCCTTCTCCCTCCTTCGTATGTGGATACTCTCTGGGCACAAAAATCTATGTAAATGTCGTGTGTTATATGTGTGTTTTCTCTCTTATTTAACTATAAAAAAGTTTATTTTTGCATTTGTCAAATGTGTTTAATGTTGTAACAAATCAACAAAAATTGTTAATAATTAATTAATAATTTTCATTTATATTTGTAGTAATTTTTGCTACTTTTGCTACTTGCTGCTTTCCATACCTTTTTCTTTTGATGCAGCGCTCAAATGTATGCTACATTTTTTTCATTTTGTTACTTAATGCATGCAAAGCGTCTCAGAAAAAGCAGTAAGCAGCAGCGCATCGTACACACACATACACACACAATATACAAACATACACTTCAATTCACGCACACTCAAGCATATGTATATGGAATCCATTGTATCAGAGAAATAACTATGTAAAGCATATATTTATATCTATATATGCTGTGTTAAACGTTTATGAATCGATTAGTTTATATATATATATGTATGTATATTTATATATATATATATATTTATCAACATCAGCTCTATATAATTGTCAGATTTTATAACCCCCTCCCTTACCCTGGTACTAACTGTTGGAGAATTTCGATATATTTCCCGCCCAAATTTTTTGACGTACGTGTATATAATTTTATTTAATTATAAATAATATAATATATACATATATATATATATAACGTATAAACAAATTGCGATTGCACAAAAAGAAAAAATACAAATTGGCATTGTTGAAATTTTTATTTTGTCTAAATTTTGTGATTTATTACCGCTAGATCTATGTAAGTTCCCATAACGCTTAGATAAATGCGATTATATCATATATTTTGTATTTACAATGATCGATAATAATAATATATATATTCTTACGTTTATTTCCACATTAAATACTAATCGATTCGTGTATTATGTTTATCACACATGTACTATATAGTGTATATACATATATTATGGCTGAGTATACATCTGAAATGTGGCACGCCTTTGGTAGCTTGCCACGCCTTACTCTCCACACTTTGTTCACATCTACTATATGTAAGCACATATATAAATAAAAACAAAAAACAAAAAATATTTAGAAAAATGGCTTCACACACACAAAATAATACACACACTTACAGACTTTCATCTTCGTATCGAAATTGAAATTGTGCTAAGAAAATTCATTTAAATGAAATCTGTTTCTAGCTGGATCACACAAAACCTTCATGGAGGGCAACTAAGCGTAGTTCCTCGGTCATCAGTTCATCGTCCGGCGACTCGTGTCGCCCGCCGATCAAGAAACTGAAGCATCGGAAGAGCTGCTCGCCAACATCCGATTCCCCCCCTCCTTGTCCTTTTTTGTTGCATTATCTACAAGAATCCCAAACTAAACAGAAATCAAGCAAAACTAAGCTACATAAAACAAAGAAGCATTCAAGAAAATCAAAATCATCTCGTACCGAAAAGAAATCAAGAGAAGCTCTAACTAAAAGACACACATCAAAAAAACATAAACAGAAAAAAAAGGAGTAAAATTAAAACTTTTTGCATGATATACATATATATTGGTATATATATGCAGCGTATATATATTATATATATATGATATATTTATGCCTGATTTTGCTATATTATATTCGACACATTCAAAGCAAAAGCAGGCAAAAATTCCAAATTTATGAAAGGCACTGGACTCAAGATCTTTCGAACACACGGCGCTCCATATCAAGAAAAATTCGATCGGGCGGTGGGCAGAAATCCATATATTTATTACATAACACTATTGGGTCTCGCTCACCTTCTCCCCTTCCCTACACTCACATACTAAACACAACTTAACTACCATGTTTCATGTTGTTCTTCGCTCCACAATGATAATATCATGTAAAATGTTTTATTTACTTGTATGCACACTCGTATAGACACACACACAGCACTCCCACATACACCCACAACCAAAGCGACACACACACACTCACATCTCAATGTAACATTTTGTGTCCCTGATGTCTTATGTCCAATTCTACAAATAAAATGACAATTTTGTTGTGTACCCCAGCTAAAGCTACAACACCAATAAGAACAGTGTTTGTCTCTAATCAACAATGCAACAAAATAAATATACAATAACAAATCGTTGGTTTTCTTTTCATTTAATTATCAACAAATAATTCATAAATGGCTACAGTCGTCGTGCGCAGCCGACAAAAAAGATACCCTACAGTGCGCTTTACGAATAGACCCTGGACTGGGATAACTTAGCTAATTTTTGTCTGATATTAAAGAAATTGGCAACATAGATTTAACATGTCCATGCCAAACTTTGCCACTTGACTTGACCGTAAGGCTGCAGTCGGACGTTACCGACAGTAGCATATCCTGTAGTATTATCAATAATATCAATAGCTACTGCACACACCGGTTGAGCTGATTATCTCACATATCTTCGGTGTTTATAGCCCGATCGAAATAAATATACAATTCAATTTACAGCATCCATGCTTACTGCATAGGAGAACCGAAATTTATGCTTCTAGCTCTCCCAATTGACGAGATCTAAACAGAAGCAATTTATTATTTATGATTTGCGGGCGGTTTATAGATGATATAATTTGCAATTGCATTGAATTTCGCTCAACGAACTGATGGGTATCAAAATAACCTAATATCAACTAAATCCAAGTAATACCATATAGCCCATAGCCCAGAAATTTGATAAATAGTCCAGTAAAAAGAGCTCTCTCTCTCTCTCTCTCTGTTCCATTTGTAGTATTAACAATCAATTTTAACTCTCTCTTTTTTCTCTTTTTAAATCCGTTCCACACCAACAACCAATCACCATCCACAACCAACCAAAAATAAAAAAAAAATACCGCACACAACACAACAACAACAACAACAACAATCCGATTGGTAAACAATGTGCAGTAGTCGGTAAACGTAAGTTCGATGGAGGTCACCAAAATCCGGCAGATGTAAAGCGACGTTACCAGAGCGGTTTAATAGGAAATGGCGGCAGTTGGGGCAGTTTACCGCTACCACAGCAACCTTTAGGCACAAATGGTGAACAGTGGTATATGGATACGTTTTCGGCATGGAGTTAAAAAAAACACTAAAAAGAAATCTACAACAACAACAACAACAACAGCAACAACAACAACATCAACACGGAATTTAGATGAAGCACAGCAACAACTCTCAGCATATACTATATATATGTGTATCTATAATCTATAACTATCGACTTATTCTTCCGATTTTTCAACAAGTTTTTAGCAGCAATTGAACCTATATAACTCTTAGCCATTGGAAAGATTTTGTTATGCTTATGCACAACTTTCTAAATCAATCAGTCTCCCTAACCAGCTATATCTTTCTTCTCATACGAATCCAAAACAATAACTTAATGCATAATATAGCAAGCAGTAGATACTACAATAATAATAAACATAATAATAATCTTAATAGACTTGCCACAGCATTTTAGTTTGTTTCTGTTTTTAATTTAAAACCATTTTAAAGCTAAAAAAAAAAAACAATATTGATATTTTAAAAATTCCAGAAATTAAAAAGTTTTTATCAAAAACAATAATTGAGCATAATAATTATATAATTGATATATATATAGATTACCATACGAATCTATATCAATGTACTTGCAGTTAGGCTCTAATTGATTTTTAAATTTAAAAGAAAAACTAACGCCACTTTTTATACATAGAGAAATATTAAAGAACATGAAATTTAATGCGGAAAATAATTATTAAAAAATTCAGATAATAATATTAAAACATTTTACATACTTGTAATCGCATCCAAACTGCATTCGCTAGACTTTGCAGGATGTTTAACATGTTTATCCCCTAAATTGTAAATATCGATTACTTAACGAAAGGACGCTCTAAAAAATTGATGAATAATTCAGAAGCAAAGCTTAATGAAAAGAAACATTGACTGACATTAAAACAAAACAAAACCTAATGCATACAAAATATGAAAACAAAAAAACGAAATTAATTAATTAAAAACAAAGTTTAATTAATATGCGCATCAACTGGGGTGTTATTATATAATGTCCTCAGGGATGTACGATGGCAAGACTTTCTGAATTCAATTTGAGAACTCTAGCTTAAACTAAACTAAACACAACTTGAAATCAATTACAAAATGGAAAGAACAACTATAAAAAAATATATACATATATATAATTATGTAGAGCTAAGAAAATTGCACAAGAAATAACGATGATGCAGTTAGAGCTGCTATCGATAAGCAACGAATTAGTAAACCGATAAAAAACACACATTCAAAAACACAATACAACACATCACAAAACGAAATTACAATTAAAATTTATAAAATAATATACATATAAATTAGTACTATGAATTTTACAAGCGATAATACTATAGGGAATTCTGAATGGCAAACTAAAAATAAAAGTAAATTATTAACTGCAAACACTTCAAGATTTAGCCAACGCGTTTAGTCGCAAAACTTACAGTTTCGTTGATTATTTTCAAACAGTTCTTGCCTAAAAGAAACGTTGCTTCATAGCCCGCAACTGGTATATTCCGCATTAAAAACTATATAGCTAGTGTATTAAACTGGCATACCCTGCAGTGCACATATATATGATATAAACATTATTTAGCTGTAACTCCATGCCCAAGAACACGCAACATCAACTACAACAATAATAACAACAAACGAAAGTTACAAAATTTCATTTGAATTTTATTACAATTTTTCCATTTTCCATTTTCAATTTTATTTTGTTTGTTTTTTTTTTGCTAGATCTCAAGTAAAGCAAAAATTTAAGTTTTAATACTACTAATAAAATGTATAAACAAATAATTAGTTTTAAACTACAAAAAGTGAAACAAAACTTCCAATTTTTAAACGTAACGAAAAGAGATGATGATGATGATGATAATGATGATGAAGCAGATGTTGATGAAGAGCCAGGCGTATGTTTTTTATAAAGCGTATCTATAAACATTGTTCAGCAAGCGCCTATGCAAAATATGGAATAAATAATATATATTTTAAATTAGATACAGATACAGTTATACACACACATAGACACAAACACAAACACCAAGCAGTTGCCTAACAGTAAAACAAAAAACAAAATAATTTTTAAAACTTGCGCAAAATAAGTGAATGGAAAATTTGCAACACCAGCAAACAACTTTAATACATATTTAATAATTAATAATGATATAACACCAACTTACGACAAATTCTAAATGAGACCATAGTTAAGCTTAAATTTAGTAATATATACACACTTTCACACACATACACTCACATACATGCAGACACAGATACACCCTAATTATTACAAGTACACCCTAATGCAAGTAAACTGCAGCGGAAGTGTGCGCCATTTTCTTCTAACTACATAAAAAACAAAAAATTATTTCATATAATTAACTCAATTTTGTGCTTAGTTTCGTTAACCATTTTTTACCACAAATTTAACCAGATTTATATTTTTATTTCAATTTTTTTTTGTGCAACACACACAAACGTGAGGTTTAAAAAATGTTTTAGAAATTCAAATGACGCCGCGTCCCTAATTTTTTGTATGCTAACATTATTGATATTTTTTTGTGCTTTTGCCCTAAGAAATTTTAAACAAAATTTTCGAAATTCGTATTTTTGGTGACTTTTGATAAGAAAACGAGAATGAAAACCTGAATCCAATTGAAATTGCAAATATAAATATGTATACATAAAGCTAAAGTTAAAACCTATTGATAACGTTTTGTTTAAATTGGAAATCCTGTACTGATTTTAGATTGTTTTAAATTTTTGTAAACTTAATTTGTAAGTCCTAATTGTTAATGTGTTTTTATTGTACAACCTACAAATCAGCATACAAATCGGGAAAACTGTTAAATATTACGTTCAAGTTTTGTTTTTTCAAAATTCTATATTCGATTCAAAATGAAAAATTTAACTATTTGTATAATTGAAAAATATCCCTGACTATATATATAGACCAAGTACTATCTTTGTGTTAAATATTGTATTGTAATTTGTAATGTTTGTTTAATTTTTTCGGGAAAGCAAAAACGTTTGGCAAAATTAGTTTATAATTTTTGAATTAATTAGTTTTGTTTTGTGCACTTAAGTTTTTCAATATTATGTTATATAAATATATATATATACTATATTAATATAAATATGAATAATAATTTTTAGCAAAATATTTTTACGTTTAAAGATAAGACGCAACAAGCATATTTACCGAACTATATAATTTTGTTTAGCTGTTTAATTGGTTTTAATTTGAACATGTTTTGTGTATTGTAAAGGAAGCGCAAGCAAATACTTTTGACATTTTATATTCACCCCAGATTTAATAATATCTTACTTATATACATACATATACATATATCCAAACAATAATATCAAACAATAATACTAATTAACTATAATAAACTGTATACGTGTGTAAATTAAATTTCAACAGGAAATATTAATTAACTACCTAATTCATCATTACTAAAATACACTGAACAAAATATCAGCAAAATTCAAATTGCAAATGGCGCGAAAACTGGAAAAAATTTCAAAACGATAAAACAAGAAATAATAAGCAAAAACAACTTTACATGAATTGTGATGATGCAAAGGCAAGATTTAATCATAATTACTAAATCTATATATATACATATAAAATATATCTTTCTCTTTACATAGATATATATGCATATATATATTTAGATATATATATACATATGAATATATAGTGTATATGTAGATGTAGACGTGTATAATCTAACTTTACTTTTAAACAGACTGCGTACGTATTAAAATTTTTAAAATTAATGTGTAAAATGTTTTAAGTTTTTGAAAAATTGGCAAATAAAGAAAACAATAAAAAATTAATAAATCAAAAAAAAAAACGAACATATTTTTAAATTTGAAATATACTATATGGCAGCAAATGTCCGTATACCCATATTTTCCAAATTTTATTCTCTCCAACATTTCAGCAAAAACTCAAATTTGAAACGTATATTTCAAGATTGAAATTGATAAATGAAAGCGCAGCTGTTTATAAAGCAAGAGGCAGGCACACATATAAGCCATAGATCATAGAAAACTGATAGGATCGTTCAGTGTAGATGCAGATGATTATAATAATAGGGTTTGCCAAAAGAATTTAAAGTCAAAGTCTCTTTGTTTCCAGACTCACTCAATACACAGCTTGATGATTTTAATATTGTACTAGTAGTATAACGAAGTTACTTTTAGTTTGTGTGTGTTTCCATATTGATTTTAAATTATTATTGTAATCGCATTTTTTTTATATCATTCTCTATAAATACTAATTCTCTAGTATCGAACATCACAGCTCACGCGTATGAGATGGACTTATTAAACTACTATAAACCGTGAACGTAACGTCGCCAATTATGAAGCAAAAATAAAGCTCTTGATCATTTGAAGCACTTTCAGAAAAATATAGGAGAAACAGATTAAACAAAAATACAAATACAAAAGAAACTGCAAATCTTTTACGTCTTAGAAAACAATTATTGTTAATAAAGAAAACAAAAAGTGAGAAGCATATTGTACTAAAATATTTGATATACATACATTTGTTATTATTTGTAATACAAAAATTAAATAAAATTGCATCCAGATAATAAATAAAATAAAACAAAAAACAATAAATTAAACAATGACGTAAGTTTCGTTTAATAGTACAAATGGGAGTTTTACAATATCGTCGATGATATTCACATTACATCAATAGCATTTACTGCGCGATCCTGATCCCGTCGATGTACGATTCACAGTGCTGCGTCTCGTGGAGCTACGCACACTGGTGCTGTCTATATCCTCTGGCATTATCGTCTCATCGACACTATTATCGTCCGCAGGTATCTCCTCGTCGCTGTTCGTATCGGTGGCAAACGAACCAGCCGGCGTGACAATCGCAGCTCCATGTAGATCCTTGTTGTCCAATATGCTTAGGTTAAAGACGGCGTTGCACTTGTTGGCCGCCAACAGCGCCTTAACGCGATAGACCATGGTCTCGAGAGTCTCCCGCAAACTGGGTATATAGTTGATGATGGCCGTGTTCTTAATGGTCTTGGAGTGGCAGCATAGACTGTGCAAGAACTTTGTCACGTTCTGCAGCTCCTGCATAAACTTGGTTAGACGCTCCGGACTGCCACGCACAATCGTCTCCAGCACAGGCAGGCCGTGCTGCAGCAGCAGCTTTAGAAACAATTGAGAATGCTTCACAAAGAGTGCAAAATTGCGCGGCTGTTCCACTCTCTTAACAATATCGAGGAGGCCATTGAGCATGCTGATGGTCAGCTCCCAAATCTTGAAACGATCGCCGGCATTATCCGAGCTGCATTGGGCGCTCAACGTGCTTATTAGAATTTCACACAGACCGCGAAACATCAGCGGAAAGTTTGCCCTAAAAAAGCAAAAGTTAATTAAACTTTTACAGCAAATTTTGTCAATTCCATTTACTTACTTTTTAATATTGGGAAACGAGTCTAGGCTGCGGTCCTTTTTGTTCAAGAGCACACATTCCGCGCGCAGCTCATTCAAAATCTCATTTTGCCGCTCAAACGTGGAGTCCTTGAGGAAACCCTTGACCAGCTCATCCAAGCGCATGTTGCACTGTGCGCCCTTTTCCAAGCTACCCGTGTAATGGAACCACTTGCGGTGCAGCATTTTGGTGCACATCTTACCTACAGATCAAAATGTTGCGTTTTATAATATGATAATAACTGGAGAGTCAGGCGCCTAGAACTTACGTATATCATCAGCTTGCTGAGCGGCACGCTTAGCGGCATCCTTTCCGGTGCTGCTCAGTTTGCGCAAGCTGCGTAGGAGACGTTGCAGCTGCACGGCGGTGCCTAGATCCAGCACGTACTGCTCGTACTTGAGGAAGTGCTCGAAGACCTGCGCGGCGTTGCTGCTGACCGTTTGCTTCTTGAGCACCTTTCGCTGCGCTATGGGCAGCACCGTATTCAAAGAGGCTGCCGGGCAAAACATTAAATATCAATAAATAAATACAGTTGGCAGATTAGATTCAGCTTACATTGAAGCAGTTGCGTCTGCGATTTGTCGCTCCATTCGCTCCAAGAGAAGTACAAGGCAAACAGATGTATGCAGAGCCCGAAGCAGGTTTTAATATAGTTGAAGCGATCCTTGAACAGATCCAAGTTGCTATGCAAATGATTGACGCTCTGCAGCTGTTCATCGATGCACTCCACCAGTGTGATCAAGCGCTGGCTAATCTCGCCCAGGCACACATGTATATCCGATATAAAATGCTCCGGTTTCGCCACATGGGACCGCAATGAATCTGCTTCGCTGCCATCCTGCTGGCCATTAATGACTGTGCTCAGCTTGCGCACCAGGTCGCTGAGTATGAAACGCAATTCCAGCAGGCCCAGATGGGTGCCCACTTGCTCCGGCTCAGGTGGATAATTGAGCGTGAAACTCTCCTCCTTCAGTAGGATGATAATGCCGATGTCGAGCTCTCTATAGCGTTCCAGAGGTCCATATAAATTGTCAAAATCTATTTTGCATTTGATCGACTTGCAAGCGCCTAGTTTGACAGTGAAATCACCAATTTTCGTTTGGTTTCCAATCTGCTGATCCTCCGTCAGCGTCTCATTATTTACGGCCTTTGGCTTGCCGCGCTGTCGCTTATCGGTTGAGCTTTGCTGCCCCACCGTTGGCTGCTTGGAACTATTGAGAAACTGACAGGGCGGGGGCCTAAAGCCCACAGGAGCATGGCGCAATAGTTGCTTGACTCTCTGCTCAATGCTGATCAGATCAGCGAGGCGCAGCAGGACGCGTTTGCGTGTGGCAGCGTGCTTCTGCGAGGCAAAGGCGCAGATCGTGACACGCATCCAGTTGACTGTGTGAAAGAAAATGTGCAACGCCTTCTTCTGCAGCTCCTCATTGAAGTTGTCAAATATGGCCAAATAGTTGGGCTCATCGAAGAACGAGGGCAGTATGATAGCGCAGCCTAAAAGCGCATTTATCACCTCCAAGCTGTACTGATAGCGCTGATTGTGCAACACGCTGACCAGATTAAAAAGCGGCGCTAGCACGTAGATCGAATCGCATGCGCTGCAAAATATATTTAGATTAATATTCTCAATTGATTTTTGGTTTATACAATGACACTCACTTGGCATTTGGGGTGAGAACCAATTCAGATATATTAATGCCAATGCTGAGCACCTCCGATTCGGTATTCACGTTTGTTTCGTCCAGTTCGTTTATGTTTTTCTGATACTCCAACTGCAAGCCACTGAAAGACAACGATTTTCAATGGATTCCGAATGGTAATTAAGCTCTTTGTACACTTACTCGATCATCGTGGGCGGCTCCTCGCTGACAAAACTCTGCTGGAAGCGATAGGTCAACAGTTCGCACAACCAAATTAGGAATTTGTTGTCCAGCATGTAAGCCGACTCCGAGTTGTAGTAGCGCACAGTCAAAACGCTGGCCAGCTCATCGTAAAACAGGGCCAGCAGCTCAGCTGAGTTACAAACAGCCGACTGACTTAGCACTAGATAGATGGATATGGAGTATTATACAATATTGGTTAATTATTGTACATTAGGAATGTTTCTCACTGATCAAATTAGCAGCCTGTTTGCTGCGTCCGTCGGGCAAAGAGGTAATGCTCTCCACGCTGGTCTGCAGATCCTCGTTCTCCATTAGCATTGTCTCGATGCGTGCCACGGCATCAATCAGCTGCACACAACCGATGATGCCCTGTCGCTTGACATTCTCGTTCACGTTTATCTGCTGCTTCTTCACCACCATTTCGATCTGATCCTGCAGCTGCGGACAGTCGTTCAGCTTGGGCTCGGGGAATGCCACGTGGCACAGCAGATCCATGGCAAGGCGAGTCTGTGGCAGCGTCAGGTCGCTCAGACGATCGAGCAGCGGCAGCAACAGCATGGCGCAATTCTGTATATGTTTGGAATTCTTGCGCTGCAACTCACGCAGCAATATCAATGCCATTGTGGTCACATGCTCGGCAGACTTGTCGGCGGTTAGCTCCAGCAGTTTCTTGAGTATATTCCTCTGTATGGAATTGCAGACCTTGAAGAGTATGCTGCAAGTGAAGCACAGTGACGGTGATCCAACAATCTTGAGTTTTATGCAATCGATCATACCTATACGCAGACTTGGCAAAGTCCGCAACAATTTGATTCTTTTCGCGCATAAAATCGTGTAGTATGTGCATCAGAATGTCGATATGTTGCTCCAGGATATGTGCAAAGTGTGTCTTGACCTCGTCCACAATGTCCACTGTTATATGCTCCAGCTTAATGCGCCTGCGCAGCTGCAAAAGTAAGATACATATATTAAAATATTATTTCCTTAAAGCTTCTGTGTTTGTGAACCGATTTCAATTGGTTTTTTTGGATAGTTAGATCTAATTTTCGAGAGTATATATTCTGCATTACAACTTTCTATGGTCAAATTTATGCTGCTTATGTGGATTTTTTTGATTTTGGGCGTAAAGGGGGCGTGGCATCCAACATTTGAAATAAACTCCATCTGCGTATGGTATAAATCTACCTACATTTCGAAAATGACTGCTTTAGCTTTTATAGGTTCTGGATCTCCGACTCAGCTCTCGACTTAGCTCGTCGTCCCGATCAAGAATATATATGTGGGGGCTTCTAAAGTTCTTAACCCTGTTTTTACCCATTTTATGGGTACAGTATATAAAAGGACAAGTATTTTTTTTAGTCAGCGATTCACTCACCATGTTCTCAATGTAAAGCGTATTGTCCTCTTTGATGTGTATCAATAGCAAAAGCATAATGAAGTCAAATGATCTGAAATGATGAGTGGGATTTAAATTAAATTATGTTTTAAATTTGTGGTAATTTCACGCACCTAAACTCTCCGGCGGGCAGCCCATTGATAGTGCGCTGCCACATCTGATAAAAACTCTTGGAGCGCCTAAGACCCTGCTGTAGAAAGGCAAATAGCTCCAATTGGGCTTCCTTCTCGCCTGCTGTAGCTGTGTTTGCAGCTGCAGCGCTTTCCGGCTGTGTTCTATAAAGCCAGTTAAAGATTTCACGTAATGTAAGTACCAACTAGAAAGATAGTAAAGAGATTAGATGATTGAACAAATCTATATATATAAAATTCTGTGTCCGTTGAGAGTTTGGCCAGCGAGAGTTCGGCTAGCGAGAGTTCGGCCAGTGAGAGATCAGCCAGTGAGAGCTCAGCCAGTGGGAGTTTGGCCAGCGAGAGTTAGGGATACGAGAGTTTGGGCCAGTGAGAGTTCGACCAGCGAGAGTTCGCCCGGTGAGAGTTCGGCCGTCAAGAGTTTGGCCAGCCAGAGTTCGGTCAGCGAGAGTTAGGCCTACGAGAGTTTGGGCCAGTGAGAGTTCGGCCAGTGAGAGTTCGGCTGTCAAGAGTTCGGCCAGCGAGAGTTCAGCCAGTGAGAGTTCACCCAGTGAGAGTTTGGCCAGCGAGAGTTAGGCCTACGAGAGTTTGGGCCAGTGAGAGTTCGGCCAGTGAGAGTTAGGCCAGTGAGAGCTTAACCAGTGAGAGTTTGGCCAGCGAGAGTTAGGCCTACGAGAGTTTGGGCCAGTGAGAGTTCGGCCAGTGAGAGTTCGGCTGTCAAGAGTTTGGCCAGCGAGAGTTCGGCCAGCGAGAGTTAGGCCTACGAGAGTTTGGGCCAGTGAGAGTTCGGCCAGCGAGAGTTCAGCCATCGATACTTGGACAAGCGAGAGTTAAGCTAGCGGTAGTTGTGAGAGTTGGGCTGGCGAGAGTTTTGGCCAACAAGAATTGTCCCAGCAAGATTTTCCCGAGCGAAGCGAGAACGCAGGGAATATATAGAATATATAAGAGTGAATGCTAAATAACATACCTCGCGTACGATGTCAACTGTGTCCTGATTGAGGCTTTTCAACAAAAGTCGAATTAAGTGTGGTAAGACCTGAAGTGAGAAGCGAGTTAGATCTCTTGATGTCAATATAGCATAATCTTGATAACGTCATACCATAATGGAGTTGCTGCTCTCCTCCTTGATGAATTCCAGAATACGTTCACGCAGTTTCCCTTGGGTTCGAGCGTTCAGCGTCAAATTACACAGAATTTGCACCGTGGTCGAATGAAACAATTCCTTGCTGCTGGCATAATTAATGCTGAAATACGTAAAAAATAAATTTATTGATTAATTGGTTAGGTGCGTGATAAAGAAAGGTAAGTGATAAAGATTGATTTAAATAATTTCAAGTAATACAATTAATTGTGCAAATGTTAGATTTCAAAATGGAATACTCGATAGACGATTATACGATTATACAGGGTATTCGACGATATGTAAGAGCCAAGACTAATTATCTTAAGTGTACTATTGTAGGGAGTTAAATCAGTAGCCTATACCCAGTTAAAGCAATGAAGAGCGAAGAGAAGAAATTTCATTTGGTACAAAACCTGTTCAGAACTCACATGAGCAGCTCGACAAACTCATCGTGTTTCCTGGCGTCCAGCACGAATTCTGCACTGCTGATAATGTCCAATCTGGACGATTTGGTGGCATTGTTGAAGATGCGCTCAATCTGGGCGTAGATCTGCTCGCTGTGCGAGCTGGTTAAGATGCGCAGTTGGGCCAGCAACAGCGGCAACAGGGGCAGGCAACCGGGCATCGTTTGCACCCCCTCCAGCTTGGCAGCCTCTTCGATTTTGCTGAAGAGCACCTCCAGGCAGGGCTCGCGCAGAAAGTCGATCATCAGCAGATTGATAAGCATGCTGTTCTGCGACTGATAGGCCTGCTCGGCTCCAGCGGTGTCGATGGTGCAGCCACTGAGCAGCTTCTGTGCCAGCTTGGACTTTGGCGCCAATGCTGTGCTCAGGCCGGACTTGAAGGTCTCAATATTCTCCGGATACTTTGGCGAACGTGCGAGCATCTCACGCAGCTTGGATACAATGGCAATGTGATCACAGCTCAGCACAAATGTGTCTCCATTGTCCAGCTGCACCCCGGCATTAATCAGCACCATCTCAAAGAAACTATTTGGCTGGCGGGAACTTTGCATCCTCGATGAGGATTGCGTGCGTCCAAGAGTGGCGGCAAGGGCAATGCTCTGCTGGGAGAGGAAACGCTGCGTTTGCTCCTGCGAGGCCGGGATTTTCTCCTCCTCACTTTCATTGGTAGTGAACGATTCGATGGTATCCTCTTTTCTAACAGCGCCTGCAACGCGCTGCAAAGACACAAAATATACAAATTATTTTTCTACTCAGCATCGTAATGTGGCGATCACTTACTGTAATTTTGATTGTCGCATTTTCATCAATGGTATTCATCCCCAATGGGGATCTGGCGCGTTTCTTTAATTTGCGGTACATTATAGTAAATTAGTTGCGCTTTTACTTAATTTACGAGCGTTTAAAAAAAAGAACTACGCCACTTTGAAATACACAGCTTGAAAATCGATAACAATGTGATCGATTTTGTGAACTACTTAAACATGATTCAAATTTCCAGCTGAAATTCATCAGTGGCGCCAGCTAACGGCAATTGCGGTAAGTTCGCTTGCTGGCCGGTTCAGCGGAACGGCTGGAAGCACATGTTCGGTCCCCTTGATGTTGGGAAACAACTGGGCTGCGAGACTGCAACGCGACATTATGAACGTTAGCACGGACACCAACCTGAACATAGTTTAGTGCGCGGCTGCCACTTATGAAAGTACACAAGAATCATGTCAATAAAAAATATCCTAACCAATAAAAAATATGACAAAACGATAAAAAAAATAAATACAACACCACTTAAAGAATAATTGTGTGCATTCTGGAAACCGTGGTTTGATGGTTCGACGCCGGTTTAAACGCTCACAATTGTTTTTGTTGTTGCCAATCAGCAAGAGTAAACTAAACATGTTGCATCAAGCACAGACATCAACCAAAACTTTCAAAACAGAAGCGCGCATGCATTACTTGTAATGCAGGCGGTATGCTTGGAGAGCCAGCAAGCAGAGCGGCTAAGCGCTGCCTCGGAGCTTATGCATAGAGAGCGGTCGATGTGTTCTTTAAAGGCGAGCCGGCTACCCGCTGCATTACTTGTAATGCAGGCGGTATGCTTGGAGAGCCAGCAAGGAGAGCGGCTAAGCGCTGCCTCAGAGCTTATGCATAGAGAGCGGTCGATGTGTTCTTTATAGGCGAGCCGGCTACCCGCTGCATTACTTGTAATGCAGGCGGTATGCTTGGAGAGCCAGCAAGCAGAGCGGCTAAGCGCTGCCTCGGAGCTTATGCATAGAGAGCGGTCGATGTGTTCTTTATAGGCGAGCCGGCTACCCGCTGCATTACTTGTAATGCAGGCGGTATGCTTGGAGAGCCAGCAAGCAGAGCGGCTAAGCGCTGCCTCGGAGCTTATGCATAGAGAGCGGTCGATGTGTTCTTTATAGGCGAGCCGGCTACCCGCTGCATTACTTGTAATGCAGGCGGTATGCTTGGAGAGCCAGCAAGCAGAGCGGCTAAGCGCTGCCTCAGAGCTTATGCATAGAGAGCGGTCGATGTGTTCTTTATAGGCGAGCCGGCTACCCGCTGCATTACTTGTAATGCAGGCGGTATGCTTGGAGAGCCATCAAGGAGAGCGGCTAAGCGCTGCCTCGGAGCTTATGCATAGAGAGCGGTCGATGTGTTCTTTATAGACGAGCTGGCTACCCGCTGCATTACTTGGAGCTTATGCATAGAGAGCGGTCGATGTGTTCTTTAAAGGCGAGCCGGCTACCCGCTGCATTACTTGTAATGCAGGCGGTATGCTTGGAGAGCCAGCAAGCAGAGCGGCTAAGCGCTGCCTCAGAGCTTATGCATAGAGAGCGGTCGATGTGTTCTTTAAAGGCGAGCCGGCTACCCGCTGCATTACTTGTAATGCAGTCGGTATGCTTGGAGAGCCAGCAAGAAGAGCGGCTAAGCGCTGCTTCGCAGCTTATGCATAGAGAGTAGTCGATGTTTTCTCTTCTCACCAAAGCTGCTGATTGGTGGGTGGCTTTTCTTGCCTCTTTCTTTTTCTCGTTCTCGAGAACTGATAAGAGACAGCGACTGCGCAGCCTGCAAGCACTATAAATACGGCTGCTGCAGAGCGGCTCATCACAGTGCAGTGAAGTGAAGTGGTTAGGACGCGTCAAGGGCGCTTAAGTGGAGTGGCGAGTGTGCTCATTATAATAAATATTTATTTAGTATATAGTAATAATTATTTATTATATAATAAATATTTATTTAATATATAATAAATATTTATTTATCATATAATAAATATTTATATATTATATATAATAAATATTTATTTATTAAATTTTCAAAGCCATTAGTTTGTGCATCTGGAGTTTGACAATGGCAAGAGTTTGATGTGAGCGGTATTAAGCTGCCGTTAAATCTGGCACACATAAAAAAGTAAGAAGAATAAGTATTGCTGCTACACTTGGTGTGGCAGTTTTATAAAATTATATTTTGAATATAGGGTAAAGGGTATTTTGCCCAGTCCAAATTTTTTTCTGCCGAGATTTTAATTGCAGCTCCCACGAAATGAGAATAAAAGCATTAAATTATCTACTATTTTATTGAGTATATAAATATTATTGGTTTACAATTTAAATAATGGTGTTCCTACATAAATATGCTTTCATCGTATATAATTGTTGACCTATATAAATTGTTGTGCAAATATTGCAATTAACTAAGCTACAATGTGAGTTGAATGGATAAATTCCACATAATACTAGAAATATTTGATTATAAAGTTGTTTTGTAAAGCCATTTCATTAAATTTTCCTACCTTCAACTAACGTAATTCAGCTTTTGCATTTAAATGGCATTGCTAAGTTATATAATTTTTAAAATGTGTTATTACAATATATTTATTATATGTATGGTTTCTAAAAAAGGAAGTACAAAATTTGAGTTGATTATGTGATTATGTCATAAATTGACGTAAGTTTCTTATTCTACCGAAGAAATCACTAATTTGGCTTGGGTTAATATTGCTATAAGTATATGTTTCAATATAAATCAAAAACGTTGCTTTGATCGTTATAATCACTTGAATGCAGTCCATAATGGATGATAATATGCGTTGAAATCTTCTGCTGCGCTACACTGATACAAATATTCTTATTTTCGTTGTTGACTTTGGTATTTCACGATTTAATTATTGTTTTTTCGCCCGACGTCTCTTATAGCAGGACATTGATTTCAATAATTGCGAATTCTCATCATCTAGATCCAGGGTAGGTTCCCAGAGGCGGAGTCTTCGGGGTATATAGATCAAGCCCAGTAGAGTAATTGCTGTAACAATTTGCTAGTTTGTTAAGACTATTTGGTTAATTTATTAAAAATGGTACTTACAATTCAAAACGCATGGGAAGATTACATAAAAATTCAAGGTGCTGGAACGGAAATATAGCGCTTCTGTGGCATAGAAGACCATGGTGAGGGCCAAAGAACAGCCGCCCATGCTGACAACGCTAAGTTTAGAATACAATAATTATTTCTACGAATATGATAAATATTTTCAATTAAAACGTACGGCCGATAGTGTATATATAGGGTACAGTGTACCAGCGCAATAGCCTTGAGAAGGCAGTACATGCCAATTATGCGCGATATGGTATAATCTCCTAAAAATATAGGATATATATAATAAATAGTATTATTATTATTTTATAGGTTTTTAAAAGGTCTATTTAACGCCCTAAATTAGTCGAATCAACTCGAGTATTTTATTCAAACCAAGAATTATACTACATATTATATTCAATCATTTATTTAGACATACCCTCGATAAAGTGTGTGTCGGTGTGATCGCCGAGGAAGCTTCTACGCTCGATATAGCTGCGGAAGGCTGTGCCCAGATCCATAAATGCCACAAAGGCAATCCATCCCCGGAAGGCGTAGAGCAGACGCTCCCGTGGTCGGCTGCCGGAAGTTTGTATTACAGCCCTGAAAAGGATAGAAGTCAAAACCCAAACTTAAGTCTTAAAAGTGGTCTAATAAGCGTATTTTAGCAGGTTAATCTCAATCTTAAGTCCACCCCCAATAGGATTATGCATTTAACCCCAACCTGCTTTGGGGCTGGCCAAAATCGATATCCCCGTCCACCTGAGAGTTACGTGCCAACCAATATTTACGTATAGTTCCAGTTTTAACGCTGCACGCAAGCTATGCACGTGCTATGTAAACCGGCAACCTTAATCATAGCCGAAACCCCGGACGCAGATCCATTTGAGGCTATTTATTTTCAGTCAACAAAGGTCGCCCCGAACAACGGAATTTATCGCATGCAATTTATACATATAGCAGCAATTATGAAGCGTATAATTATGCGATTTTCCTGAACTATTTGCTTACATTGCGAATTAATTGTCAGACGCGGCGAATGCTTTTGGACTGCAGTTAGACCTCACTTTTTCATGGGAAAACTTGGTAAAATGCAATCGAATCGTTTACTCCATATAATCTTTGACTATTTGGCCTGTCCGTCGTTTATTCTATCAACATATTTTTGCTATTATACAGCTCTTGTGCTTGTGTTTGCTGCGACGCGTCGACGCAGATTGAAAGCAGAATGTGAAAAGCAGAGCGAACAGGTATGAGTTGCGCGCAAAGCTTGCGCAGGTTCGGTCGCCTTGCAGATGGGTCGCAACTCGAACCAAGCTTGTTCGAACCTCGAGCCAGTTTAAAGCTCGTGCGCAAACAATTGGCGGGAATTTTAAATAATAAACTAATGAAGAATGAACCCACTCAGAACAATTGTTTGATCAGTTGTTAGAAATTACAGTATAATGTCGATAATTGCACCTACTTAATTGCATATCAAAAATAATTATCAACAATTTACTTGACTTGTTTATGTGCTAAAAAATACAGAAAATTTAAATACAAACCCCGAAACTTAAAATCTCTATCTACAGATAACTGCAAAAATCTAATGTGTTGTTGATTTATACCACAAATTGTATTGATTACCTACTATATGTTCGTACATATATAAAAAATTACAAACATTTTTTCGACGCGATTGCCAATTTTATTATGAAAAGTACAAAAGTTTTAACAAATTGATTAAGTCTTAGGCAGTCGTGTTTTATGGCTATTTCAGTATCAATTATACCCTGTACCCATGAAATGGATAAACAGAGTTTATAACTTGTTTCATAACTAATTTTTGCCAACACTTGCTTCAGTTTTGCGATATTCGGCATAATCCACATAACCATCATTATTCAAATCCATGGATTTGAGTACGTAGTCTATGGTATCCTCCAACGCCTTATCCGTATACACGCCGCCTCTTTTATGCTCTGGTTCGTCTGGATTGTCGGGATTTGCCAGCTCTGGCTTTGGTGTGTCAGGATCCTCAACTGTAATGGCAAAGAGAATATTCAGTAATTCTTAAAAATTGTTTGTGATAACTTTCTCGAATACCAAGACTATAAGGCGTTGTTAGATGAGTTTCAGCCATGATTTTTATTCAATTCAAAAATCAAGATGTTTTTACTTACAAAGAATTTTATGCGTCTATCAAATAGGTATAAATTTGTTTGTTTTCTTTTTTAAGTTTATAAATTATGCTTACTTCCAGGCTGGTTTTTCTTTTCTTCGCATTTTTGTACAAAAGAAACGTACACAGTTTCAGTCTGTTATAGTTTTCAAGTAGTTGTTGAGCTGCATTTGACGCTTAAGAATAACTTTAGGTCGAATTAAAGTAATAAACTAATAATTGAGAGATGATAAACAAAACAAACAGTTTAATTGCACAGATCGTTGAGAGATTCCTGCGTGTGCTATTCGAATAAATTACAATTTGTTCAAAGAAGTTGCCCGATTGGAATGCTTGAAGCATAATCAAAAAATCAAGTTGCTTGAGAATATATTACAATTTTAGCCGGAATCGCATGTGTCTTAATTTCAATATTGTGCACAAATGGTGAGTGTATGTGAGTGTGTGTGAGTCTGAGTCTGAACAGAACAATAGCACAATGTGTTGTGTTGCGATCGGGACACATCGGGACAGATGCAGACATAACTATGATTGATTGATTGTTTGATTGATTGGTTAAGCTAGCTACTGATGGCCTGGCTGCTGCTGTGCTGGCTGTTGCTGCTGCTGTTGCTGCTGCTTCTCGGCAGCCTTCTGCTGCGCCTTTATAAACTCCGGATAGTCAATGAAGCCGTCACGTGATGTATCGTCCATTTGCAGTATGGGATCAATTAGTGCAACGAGCTCCTCGTCCGAGAACACCTTCTCCTCCACGTGCGGCTTCTCGCCATTTGGCTGCTCTTTGCTGCCTTGCTCTGTACCCGTGCCAATATTGAGTAAGCATTAATTAATTAATTGTAATTTATAAACCATATGCCACAGATGGGTTTAGATGATGTACAGCATGAAACCACCAACCACCAACCACGGTAGAAACCCGAGAAATCAGTCGAAATGTGGAAAACAAATATGCAAATAGAGGTAAAACAGAAATCATGAGTCAAACGGTGTTAAAGAACAAGATACGAGATACAAGACGCTCTAAATCCCTTCCTTATGAAAAAAAATAAAATTAACTCTTTAAAGCTAAACAGAAATCATGAGTCAAGAGCAAGATACAAGATACTTTAACCCCTTCAATATGGTATAATACAATATTAAAGCTTAAACAGAGCTCGCAACAATCGGTCCAAAATAAAAGATCTCTCTTACTGACACGATGCACAAAAGTCTCAAGAAGACCGTTTAAACATCGTTTCGGCTCGGGTTGGTCTTCGCTCAACCGTTTACTTTTACTCTCTAAAATCCAATTGGAAAGATAATAAACATTTTCATTTTAATCGAGAAATATCAAATGTAAATCCGCACAACAAATCATCTATATTTATATTAATTTTAGTTAATTATGCTCCACGATGTCGAACATTTTGATCGAAATGAAAAAACAGAATTATTTCTCTCAATGCATTATTTAGCAAATGTGTGGAATGGGAAAAAATACACGCAATTGTTCTTGTAATTTGCTTTGCATACGAGGCAGAGCTCTCGCATATACGAGCTGGCTCACTCCATAAGAAAGAGCAACTGCAAATACAAAAGAGCAACTAGAGCTATGCTCTGTTCTAAAAACCATCGGTTGTCCGTCTTCTGAACTTGTGTGTGTACGTGTTTGGATAGATAAACCTCCCGAATTAGCGCCCTATGCCTTTCTCCCTTACGTTTTGTGCGAGCTCTGCGCCTATGTTAATTTCTGCTGCTGCTTACCGTGCCAGTGGATGAGGGATTTGATCAGTTCGCAGCCGTCCAGTTTGTTGTTGTTATCAGAATCGTGCATCTTGAAGTAATGGAACTGCAGCTCCGCCTCCGACATTTTGCTCGTATCGATGGGCACCTGCATGTGCTCCTGGATATGACTACGGAAAGAGAAGCAAGCGCGTTCGATGTCAATTAGTTTGATAAGATAACGGACAAAGCCAGAACAAGCAGTTATTGATTAATGCTGACAGCCAAAGCCCTGATAAGACTTCAACTTACGCCCGTTCCTGCTGTATGTTGCCCGTGTTCAACACCTGCTGCGGCTGTCCGTGATGGTGTCCGCCTCCGTGCGGCTGCTGATGATGCGGCGCCTGCTGTACGGGAGGCTGCTGGTGCATCTGCTGCGGCTGCTGATGCATTTGTTGCTGCTGCTGGTGCTGCGGCGGCTGCTGCTGCTGTTGCACAGGCACCTGCTGGTACTGCACCTGCTGATGCGGGGGCTGCTGCTGCTGCGGATAACAATGGGATTTTTATTATTGCGATTTAATCGATTTTTTTCTGCGTTTTAATCGAATTTTTTCAATGTAACGCGCCTCAAAAGAACAAGATTTGTACAGTTTAGCATTAGACTTAAATTAAATTTGATTTAACCGATTTTTTCGGCGATTAATCGATCATAAAGATCGAATTTTGAAAATAAAGATCGAATTTTGAAAATAAAGATCGAATTTTGAAAATAAAGATCAAACCCATCTCTACTGTACCCTGTGGCACAAAAAATATGAAATGAATATGTTTTTGCAGATACTTTTTACATTAAAAAAGTAAGAAGTAACCGAGGTAGAGCTTACAAAGTATATATATATTTTATATCTATCTTTTATAAACTATCTTCCACGGTTCCCCCACAAATCGCAAAAAAGCAAGATCACAAAAACTATAAGCGCCACAGCGGCTACAATTTTATAGCTACAGACTTGTAATTAGGAATGAACGTAGCTTATGGCATTCTTCGTCAATGTTCCAAATGGTACTACGATCGGATAAGAAACAGCAGAGATATGCAACAGACTATTCGCTCGACTTGTTAGAGAGTGGCTTTCCTACACTCGGTTGCGTGCGACTGATCTGTCGGAGTAGCTTTCCTACTGTCGGTTGCGTCCGACTGTGACCTGCCGTGCGACTGAACTGCTGCGTCCCCACAGATTTAAGTCAACTCCACGCCATCGTCTCTTTTTCGACTTACGTATTGCTGAGGGGGCACGCCGGGAGCCTGATGCTGGTACTGCTGAGGGGGCGGGTGTTGCTGGTGATGTTGCGGCACTTGTTGGGGCACCTGTTGCTGTTGGTGGGGCATGCAGATTGCGAAATTAGTTGCACAATATGGGCAAATTAATAATCGAGAGATATATTTATCAGGTGCTCACATAATGCTGGGGATTGACGCCGGGCGCCACGCGCTGCGCACTGCAGCAGGCGATTAGGGCCAGCAGCAGTGCTGCTCTAAGCTGCGCCAATTGCATTTCCACGGAAGCGCCTGATTTCTTGCGAGGATTTCGAATTTGGTGGCACCAATCACCACGTAGGTAGCTCGACTATCAAAACACACACGTACACAAATCGGTGCTTCTTCTTTGCGCGGCGGCGTTAACACGGCACGAACTGCGCCAGATGTGCAGGTTGCGGCTATTAGACGCGAGGGGGCGCCAAACGCTCGCTGGCTCCCCTGGGCAAGCGAACATGTATGAGTTCGCGCGCTGTTGTCGCACTGTCTCGCTTGCACGCACAGCTTGGCAAAATAGCGTCGTCGCGCTCAGCAGGCCGGCATATGAGCTGCAACAATGTTCGATTGCCGTTTGATGCACTATCGATAGTTTGCACATAGTTGGCAACGCGCTTCGTTTGCTTACAACCTGTTTGAGTTTTTCTTGCGTTTATTTATTTTTATATATTTTGTTTTTTGAATCAAGTGCAATTATTAAATAATAAGCAATGGTAAGCTTTAATTCAATGTATTTTAACAATTGATGATGAAAGTCTAATGGAAAATTCGTAACAAGCAGAAGAAAGCATTTCTCTGCTGCCACTTTCCACTTGGCTGCCTGTGCCCATTTTCCCCATATTAAACTTTATGCTAATCACCCGACTTTCTTTTCTATTTATATCTATATAGGCTCGCTACTTCAAGGAACAGGACATCGATGGTGAGTAATATTGAAAAATAACAAGCATGACTTCATACTCACAGATATTCTTATCTCGCTTTTCCTCCTCCCCCCCTTTTAGAGTTCCGTGAATGTTTTTATCTGTTCGCTCGTTCGGGCCAAATTAACAACTTGGACGAACTAACGGTAAGCATTACTCATGCCATGTTAACTGGGCCAACTGCTAATAATGTCTGCTGTAGGTTATTATGCGTTCGCTGGGCCTCTCGCCGACAATACAGGAGCTCGTCTCCTACCTGAAGCAGAAGAACGGAAAAATGAGCTTCGCCGACTTCCTGGACATAATGCATCAGCACTCCTCCGTAGAGAATCTGCCGGATGAGGTGATAGCCGCCTTCAAGGCAGCCGATCCGCACAACAAGGGCACGATCTCGGCCAAGCAGCTGCGCAATCTGCTGCAAAACTGGGGCGAGGGGCTGTCCGTGCGGGAGGTGGACAACATTTTCCGGGAGGCGAACGTAAACAACAACAGCAGCGTGCGCTACGCAGACTTTGTGAAAATCGCCTGTGCCCCAGTGCCCGATTACTACTAGGCCCCCTCTTTAAAGGGGGCTTTAGGAGCTCTTTAATTCCAGTACTTAACTACGCACACCGCAATCTAAATAATAAACAATACAAGACACATTTACGGGTGGTTGTTGTTTTATTGAGGTGCTGTACTTTGCAGCGAATTGGCGCGGTTGGTTTTAACCGACTTTAGTTGGCAATGGTGACCTCAACCTCTACTCCGGGCTCGATGTTGATCGAGGTGATCTTCTTCACGATCTCAGACGGAGAGTGCAAATCGATGATGCGCTTGTGGATTCTCATCTGCAAGAGAAAACAAATTACATATTAGCATATATCACTCAACAAACACACCTTTTGTATACCCTGTACCTATTAAACATGGATGAAAACAGGGCTAATAGCTGGTTTATATATATATTCTTGATCCGAATGTCTGTATAAAAGTAAAGATCTCGCAAACTAAAAGAGCTATAGCACCCATGTTTGATATGTAGATAGCCAGCTAAGTTATTCTAGAGTATATGATTTAAATTTAAGTGTTACGGGTGCATATCAATTAAAATACAGTAGAATCTGGTTATAACAACGCTGCTTATAGCGTCCGACCGTTTATTGCGACGAAAACTCGATGGTTTGGTTGATCCCCATACAAACTTATATGAAAGGGCCGCCGCTTAGAGCGTCTCCGCTTTTAGCGTCAAACCGCTTATACCGACAAGATTTTTCACAATTCAACCGGATATTGCGACGTGCCGAACAAAAAAAAAAACTTTAAAGAGGAAAATTTGATTCATTTAACAATACTAAAAGAAGCAAACAAAATCAAAATTTTCAATACGAAAAAGAAACAAAATCATGGATTTTGTCTTCCGGATATAACGACGTAAAATCGTCGGTCCCTTGAAAGTCGCTATAACCGGATTCTACTGTATTGAATTTTTTGTTTTGATTAAAAAATCAATTTGTTTTATTTTAAAACCTAGTATTACAAATATGGCATCCATAAAATAAAAAAAAATTGTTTTTTTTGCTCCTTTCGGATAGTGCGTCTGCCGGATATAACGATGTAAAATCGTCGGTCCCTTGAATGTCGCTATAACCGGATTCTACTGTATATTCTTGATCCGAATGTCTGTTTAAAAGTGGAGATCTCGCAAACTACAAGAGCTATAGCACCCATGTTTGATATGTAGATAGCCAGCTAAGTTATTCTAGAGTATATGATTTAAATTTAAGTGTTACGGGCGCATATCAATATTGACAAAATATTGACAACTGGCTAATAATTATTCCCATTTTAAAATGAATTTTATAAATTTCAAGAAAAAGCTGACAAAGATAAAAAGCGGATTCGGCAACAGTGCTGTTAACCCTACGTAGATCAAGTTTATTTTAAATTTTGCATGCTAATCGTAAAAATCGAATAATACGCGTAATATTGAGCATGATTAAAGCTGTCGAATTCGGAGAGCCAAATTGTGTGGGTTACCAACAAAGTGGACTATGAGAGTTCGTTTAATCTGGGCAAACCGGCGATACTGCACTACGTTACGTGATATACACATAGCCCGATATCTGATCTGTCCATATACATATGCTATATATATGAGCTATATCTGATGCAGCTTACCTGGAAACGATCCCAGGTCTTGGAGCCCTCACCGCAAGGAGTCTTGCGGGTGGTGATGCGTAGGGTCTTGGTTGGCATGCGCACTGGGCCCTGAAAACAAAATAATTACAATTATTAATTAAAAATCCGTTAATGAGGAGATTTTGCGTGTCACATGAATCATTTAATATTCACACGTTGTGGAAATCAGCATGCAAATAATGTCCAATTCAGGCAGATTAATCTGGCATTTTGTTAAGACTAGGCTAAGCAGCAGATGGGCAAGCGAAGCCTCCAGGAAAATGCAGGCGGCGTTTTATTTTTTATTTAATTTTTGTAGCTTACCTTGACACGCAGATTCTGGTTCTTGGCACCGTTGATCAGGTCACGGCACACGTTCTCCAGGGAGCGCACGTTCCTGGAGGTCAGGGTGATGCGGATGCGGTGCACGGATGCAGAATCGCCGCCATGGGGCTTCTCAATGTCCTTAGGAGCAGCAGCCTGACAACAAAAATAAATTGGCATAAATTAGTTTGAGGTTATGTTGCGACGCCCAACACGTGTCACGTTATTTTCGTTTATTAACTGCCCAATGCACGTTGCATTCAACTGATGTGCACTTTAGCGGCACTGTGCTGCAATATTTACCATTTTTTAGCAATTTATCTGGTCGAGATGGTCAAATCTTTTTATTTTGAGCAGCGCTGAACCAGTTTTCTTGCTGGTTAAAAACGAAATGGGAAGAGCGGCGGGCGTGGCGTTGCCAGCCTCAATTTGTCAAGCGTTGCCAGCCAGTGTTGCCAGTTTTTTTTTTCGAGTAAAAGGGCTGTTTTTGGCGGAAAGTGCAAAATAAAACAGGCAAAATAAAAAGCCAGAAAACGGTTAAAGTATTTTTAACCAAAAATTCATGCTGTCCGCAGTTTCACAATTTTGCCAGCATATGCTCTTTAAAAACAGCCCGATCTGGCGGGAAAAAAGCGAATTGAGCGAATCAAGCGTTGCCAACGTCAACTCATCAAACGTTGCCACCTCGCACAAAGTGGCAGCTCTGCATAGCAGCCGCCATTTTCAGTTTTGGCGCCAATGCTGAACAAATTCAAATAGTAAAACGCTGCTGTGTATTCTCTTGTAATTTGTTTTATTTTGAATTTTCAGCTAGTTTGTGATAAACAAATGCGACTTACGTGGGGGCCCAATAAAAATACATATTACAATTAAATTACACAAGTCAAAGCACAATGTTGTATTTAAATATTAAATCAACGTTAATTATTGTACAATAAAATTATCCATGTCTGCTTTATGTAAAAGTAAAACTGCACGGGATGAACTTACAAAACTAAGCACGTCTCAACAATCGAAAATAAAAGGCTGTGCAGCTTTGTGTAAAACGACAAAAAGAACTAAATCTCAAAATAAATGGGGATCGGCCAAATCTATAAATTAAAACCTAAAGAAGCAATAGGCTAAAAGTTTGTGTACAAATTGTTATAGATACATAATCTGAATATTACTGTATAGTTTAGGGTAGTTAAAAGCCAAGTTGGCATGCTGCTCATCTGGTTACAGGTTATTCAATCAATATTAAAGTGGCTCCGTCTCAAATACGCGTATTTATAGTAGTATTTTGTAGTAGTTTGTTTGTAAGTATGTATGTATGGCTAACTAATGTACATTAATTATAGATTCACGCCCCTTGCCAACGCCCACCCAGCGGACGGGCACGCGCAAATGGCTCTCCAAGAAGCGTACGTAGTTTTGTGCATTTTCGGGCAACTCCTTGAAGTTGCGGATGTGCTCGGTGGACGTCTGCCAGCCGGGCAACACGGCGTATTCGACCTCAATGCCAGCCAGCTCGCTGATTGTGCCAGGGAAATGATCCAGACTCTCGCCATTGCTGCGCTTGTAGTTGATGCCCACCTTGATCTCGGCCATCGTGTCCAGAATATCAAGCTTCGTTATGCAAATACAAGTGTAGCCGTTAACCAACGACGTGTACCTCAGCAGCGGGATGTCCAGCCAGCCGCAGCGACGCTTTCGTTTCGTGGTAACGCCGACCTCAAAGCCACGCGTCTGCAGCAGATCTCCAATTTCCTGCAACACAAATCAAACAAGCATTATCATTACGATTATGGTTAGGGATTAGGCGCCTCTTACGTTCAGCTGCTCCGTGGGGAAGGGTCCGTCGCCCACACGCGTCGTGTAGGCCTTGACGACGCCAATGACCTCGCCAATGGTCTGCGGGGGCAGACCCAAGCCGGTGAGCACACCGCCAATGCTGCAATTGCTGCTGGTCACATACGGGTACGTGCCAAAGTCAATGTCCAGCATCGCTGCGTTGGCGCCCTCCACCAGGATCGTCTTGCCGTTGCGCAGCGCCGTGTGCAGGAAGCAGATGGTGTCCTTCACATACGGCCTGACCTTGTCCGCGTAATCCTTGTAACGGGCCAGCTCCGCCTCCACATCGACCTTGATCGTTGGGAACAGCCGCAAATGTGTGTTCACAATCGACTTGAATCTATCAAATAGTTGCAATAGTTAATTGTTATTTTGACTACGGATTGGGCTCTACGTACTTCTCGCTGAACAAGTTAAAGTCGCCGAGCAGTTCACCCACTCGGATGCCATTGCGCGTGGCCTTGCTGGAGTAGGCCGGGCCAATACCCTTCTTGGTGGTGCCCAAGGACTTGCCGCCCTTCTCCGCCTCCTGCATGCCATCGACATGCTGATGGAAATCGAACACCAAATGCGCCCGATCCGAGATGATCAGGCGATTCTCCAGATGCTGCAATCCCTTGGCCTCGTTCTTCAGCACCTCGTCGAACAGCGAAGGCAGATGAATGACGACACCATTGCCTGCAAGCATATCAACCGCAAATTAATTACTCTGAACTCAAAAACTGACGGTATGTACTTATTTATGGCTATTTAAGGAGAATTATTCTTATCGCACTACTATATATTAAAACATAATTTTTCCTCCGCAATATTTATAATTATGTGTTTATATTATATTTGAATAAACATTTATATTGTTCCCCACAATATAATATTTATAAACAGTAGTAATCAAACGATCTAAACTATCTGGCAACTCCAATCGCAAGATGGTTCTACACGCATACATGCATGTGTGTTTGTGCATTGATTGCTTATGAGTTAAGCAAAACTTTGATGCATCATATCTCTCTCAATCATGTACAGATTTAAATTAAACTTTTCGAACTATTGGAGACAGATTTTATGTAAATCTTTTAAATCTCTTGATTAGCGTATTTTATAAACCTACCTAGAAATTACAGGGTGTAAAAATGCAAATCTAAGGGACACTAATCGCTGCTTTATAACGTGCTTTATAAAGTGCTACCGATTTACGGCTATCAAATGCAAGTTGTACTACTTGAAAAGATCATATTCATAGAAGACATACATTCTATGATATCTTTGTGAAATGCATTTGCACAAACTTTGTAAACACAAAGTCTTTGTTGACTAACTTTCTATATCTTATCTACTGGCAAATATAAGTATGCAGTGGGTATTCCAGGGTATCAGCGTGTGTTTCGAGTGTCTTCGGGAAATACACTTTACTTATAAATGGTTATAAAAACACGTGCATTATCTTTTGTTTTTTTGTGAACATGAAATCCCTTTATTATTAATTAGATTCCGACTGTACCAGGTAATTACATAACGCTCCCTCTTCGTCTATAATTTGTTAAGCCAGTTTCTAAGCGTTGCACGCGAGTCGAGAAGTGGTCGACAAGGATGGCGCTTTTCAAATGCCTCAACTTGGGGGATTTTTTTTGTTTTTTACTGTCGTTTTGTGTAATATAATAAGTTAATTGCTTGATTAGAATAATTTGCCATATATGCATAGCTGGGCCTGTGCGTTTGTTTGTTTATTTGTACAACCCTGAGACGGTTATCTAAATGGCATAACGCCGTTAAACTTTGTAGAGCATTCGCTAGTAAAAGTGCGATTGTGATTATCTCATAAATTAGTCTTGTGACAAGCGACGACAGGTTACGGGCTCAGTTCTTCCTGCTGCTGCTGGAAGGGGCAGGAAGCAGGAAGCAGGTAGCAGGTAGCAGGAGGCATGGCATCGATTAAACTTTAAGATACAGATACAAGCAAGAACCGGCTGCCTGCCTTGTGGCGACCTTGCGCCTGTTGCAGCAACGAGTACAACAAATGCTCGGCATGCGAAACAAGTATTGTTAACTGCAAAAAAGGCCTAGAGTCAGACCAAAAATAGAGAGCCTTTGCTTCGGCCAGATGTCAAAACCAAATACAAATTCCGAATAACAAACGCTGACCGCAGAGAAGCCAATGTCAATGTTGCACCAGTTTTTGCCAACAAAACATACTTCTGTACATATCGAAATATATATATAAACCTGCTTATATACCAGTTGTCTATATAGTATGCTCTATATACACTCAATTTCACTTTGATTTAGAATAGCTGAAAACAAAACAAAACAACACTACGCAAATAACTAAGCATTTACAGTCGAGTCTCGATAATTTGTATAATTCGTAATACAGGAAAAAATTCCCTCCTTAATTTGTAGTATTTATCGTAAACTACAAAATATTTAAATCTCTTATAACTAAAAATTTTATTTAGTAACGTCTTACAAACTTATTAAAGAATTTTAAAAAATTTAGATCCCCTTGCGATTACCCATTATCGAAACCCGACTGTATAAGTATAAAAAAATACGTAAATTTTTGGCTTGTTTCATTTGAAATTGCACTAAAAGGAAACTGAAAGCACAAAATATATAGAGCTAAAGCAAAAGTAAAAGCGCCAGATCAAGAAATACGAGTAAAAAGTAATGAAAACGAAATGAAAGAAAGGAAAAATTAAATAGTTGCTTACGTTCAGTGTGAAATATTCATTTGAAATACATTTCTTTTTTGCTTGCTTTCTTTTACTTGTTATCTTGGTTTCTTGATTCTCGATTCTTCCAGTACGAGACCGCATCCAGTCTAGATTCTGCGACTTACCGATGACCGAAACGCATTTCTCGTTCACAACGCCGCTGGGCAACAGATGAAAATCGAATTCCGTGCCATTAGCGACCACAGTGTGTCCCGCGTTATTGCCGCCCTAGATGAATAGAGAAAAAATAAATATATAAAAAATTAGATAATGAGCACAAGCGTAGCGACAAACATACTGTAATATATATGCATATATATAATAGCTATTTGTTTATATACGAAATTAGCATGTTTGTTTTTGTTTATTAAAACTTGTGTGATAAATAAATAAATACAAAATTATTGTATACTGAGCGAGCAGGTATTAAATAACAAATAAATAAACTTTGTAGAGTGACACGAGTCGGCCTCAAAGTAGTGCAAAATAATATTATTGTTCCCGAAACAAATTGAAAACGAGTTAACAGAGGGTATAATAACCTTAAGCCTAAAACTCTAAAGGTGTGGCAGGTCTAGCAAAAGCAACCAATCCGTATAGGTACAATATTGAACATCGAAGATCGATTCCAAATTATTTGATTTTTAATAAATGGAAAACAATTAAACAATTTGTTTGTTTCTAGATAATAAAAAAATGTAAGCATGCAACGTGAATAAAAGATAACTTTATTCCTGTTCAAACTCTGATTTCAGCCAAATCCAGTGTTATTTTAATCAAAGCAATTGCAAAATGTTTTTCATCAATGTATTTTATTAATTTTTCAATGTTAGGTAATTATTATTATTATTTTATTATTTTATTTTTTATTTTTTATATTTTTAATGAGTTTTAATCAAGTTCGCACGCGGGTACAATAGATCTTTTAGGTCGCAGTGCGCTATTCCCCAAGAACGATCAAGGAAATCGAAAGATAATGTATTGCTGCTTCGCTTTGTAGGACGCAGGGTATTCTGTGGTCGGCTACAGCCGAGCGATGCCAACGTTTCGGCTTGTATATGCAGCAAATGTATACAACAAAACTATATCATATCAACTGCGATAAAGAAAACGCACGGACAGACGGAGAGATAGAGAGAATGTTTGTGTTTGTACGTTTATTTTTCTTGGCAACTGTACAAGTTTTTTGGCATTTGTTAATCTTTCATAATAAGTTGAAAAACAACATCATCAATAGCTTAAAGAGAAAGATTCTGGAACTATTCGCTCGACACGAAAATAACTACAAATATATTTTAACATTCACAAAAACAAGATAATCGAAATGCGTAGAGCAAAATGACTGTTGATAAGATTAAAATGAAAATACTACATGGAGAATGAAGCGCACTTTCGCTGCGCAATATGTATAGAGTCAGAGCTATGACATACAATAAATACTACATATTATATAGCACTTATAGTACTCATAGAACGGAACAATTTGGAGGCGTGTGCTGCGAATGAATGACTCAGATAATTCTCGCTTGATTCCAATGGCGGGTAATTACATAAGAACTCGGAACTCAAAAATCGGTTCTATATTGATAAAGCTGTTTCAATGAATTTTGATAGGCAAACGGGAAATTTTCAAAGGGATTTTTAATGTGTGGGCCTAGAACGCTAGGAAATTAAGCTGATGATCATTAGCGCTGGTAAACTATCGAAAATATCGATTTTTTTTTAAATTTTGAGCCAATAAATTTATTATAGATAAATCCTTGGCTAACAAATTATGTATACTACTATAAATTATTGAATCGACAATTATTATATTAAAAATTGAATATATTCTTAGCTGAATTAAGTGCATCAATTGATTGAATGATATAGTCTGAGAGGACACGCAAGAAAATGACTTTTTTGTAAAAATTTAACTTGTATAATAAACTAGATTAAATGATATGGTGTGAGAAAAAGCTACAAATTATTTTCAATCACGAATTTCACTTTGTTTTTATATTATTTATTAATTCAATAAACTTAAATATTTTTTGAAAATTAATTTATATAATTTGACTGCAATGATTTCTGCAATGAATTATACTTTATATTAATATTATTGCTGATATGGTATATATTGAAATATATATATACATAAATCGATATTGCCAATATCGAAGTCTTGCCAGCTCTACTGTTGACGCAATCAACAAGTTTCTAGCTTCATATAACCGTTATAATTGGCATGGGCTGGCTTTTGGCTTGTGGAAGGAGTGCTATACTAAAGATGCAACTATACTACACAAATATATACATATATATGTGTATATATGTCTGTATATGTGGTATAATGCAGCTGAAAACATTTTGTAAGCGTTGCGCTTTTTGAATTGCGCGCGGGCGGGATGTATTCACAATAGCTATTATGTAAACCTGGCATTCTCAGCAGCATGTGTGTGTGTGTATATGTGTATGTATGTATTTATGTATGTATGTATGTATGTGTTTATGTATGTATGTGTCGGCTAGAGAACAGAGGCACAAACGACGTCAGCGAGAGCGAGTGACGAATTCGCTGAGGCAGCAGACGTTGGCAGACCGACTGACTGAGAACCCACACACACACACACAGACATATAATACATACATTCATACAGGAATACATACTTATGTACTATGCACACACACACAGAGACAAAGCAAACACATGCACACACGCGCACCTGAAAGAAAAAACAAAATGAAAAATGAAAAAAAAAAGCGAAGCATGCGGTCTACAGCCGTGGCGATAATGGCTAAAAACTAAAGCTGAGCTAATTTAATGTATCTGATGTGAAATTTTCGTATCTAGATGCACAGGATTTGCGGCGTCGGCAGCGGCGTCGGCGTTGGCGTCAACGAACGCGTGTCCTTGACACAAGGATAATTTCTACTCAGCTGTTAGGCTTGTCTGCTGCTCTGATTTTTCAGTTTTAGTTAAATTTGTTGTTGCTGCTCACCTGACACCTGCAGACAATGTCCACCTCGGAGGCCAGCATGTCCACCACCTTCCCCTTGCCCTCGTCCCCCCACTGGGCGCCCAGCACAACGTCCACCTTGGACTTGTACATGTTGGTGCGTCCCTGATGCAGCTGCTCGTAGTGATTGCCGTTAGTTGCGCTTGTCGCCATCTCGTCCCACTTCACACCTCTTCGACCACGAAACGACCACGACGTTGATCCCGCTTGAAAACAGAACACGTTCTGTTCTCGCAATACAAAATTTGGATTATACAAATTCTACGGCGTGCAGCTGTCACGCGCGGCGTTGCCATACTTAGTTGCGCTTGGCGCTGCCACTTCGCATAGTTGTTTTGAATTGGTTCCGAAATGGTGCGACTATATCGATATCTATCGATATTTGGATATTAATGCAGTTTTCGATTTGAATTCCACAAATGTTGGCATTGGCAATAAATTATGGACATCATAATTTAGTTCGCAATAAAACCAATTATATGCATTTCAGTTTCAAACAAGAGATTATTCAAACTCTTTCAAAATTTAAATTCGTTTAAATACGGCGTTGCCGTACTTAGTTGCGCTGTCACAGCAGTTGGCAACGACGCTAAACATTTGTGCGCGTTGTGCCGAATTGTTGTTTTGAATCGGTTCCAAAATAAGTGATACAATTATATCGATATCAACTCTTTTCAATATTGTCGATATTCTGATATATATATATTTATATATTTTGACTTAAATAAAGATATTTTATTTTTAAACACAAAGTAATTGAATGCTCATTAATTCCAGTTACATACATTTTAATTTTAATTATTTATTGTTAAATTCTGCAACTATTTTCAAATCCACCATATTATTTAAGTTTTTACCTATTTATTGTAATTTATCGTGTTAAAAAAAAAATAGAGTAATATTCTTAAACACATAATTAAATTCCTGACTATTTAAATAATATGTCCATTTCGATAAGCGCAGAGGCCTTGTCGATATTTTCGATATCAACACAATTATATCGATATTACAACAGCACTGTTCCAAATGGCTGAAAGCGCAGAAAATTGTCATTTGTAAGCATGAGCAGATTTAACAATAATATTTATTAATTATTATTTAATGATTAATAATTCCCTTGCAGTTGCCACGCGTCGCCCTTCAAGTACAGCTGCCCCAAGTGCAATGCGCTGTACTGCAGCGTGGACTGCTACAAGTCGCAGGCGCATCTCAAATGCTCGGAGCAATTCTTCAAGGCCTGCATCCAGGATGAGCTGGCGGGGGCGGCGACGACGCCTGAGGGGCAGCAGGATATGCGTAGAATATACGATATACTGAAGCGGATGCGGCAGTCGGATGCTGGCTTCAATCCGGCGGACTTTGACGCGGATGGCATAGATAATCCGCTGGACTCGGATGACGAGCAGGGATTACGGCAAGAAGATGATGAGGATGCGGATGAGGATGCCGATGCGGATGCGAATGAAACTGAATTTATCGAAGATGAGGCTGCAGACGTTGAGGACATCGGCAGCCGCTTGAAGGGCATCGACATCAACGATGCGGATGAGGTCTGGAGTCGTCTGACAGCAGAGGAGCAGCAGGAATTCCAGAAATTGATAACAAACGGCGACATCATGAAGCTGATGCCTGACTACAGGCCCTGGTGGTGCGCTCCCAAGAACTCCAAGATTGTGATTGTTCCAACCGCCGAGGAATCGCGAACACTTAAACCGGAAATCTGGCAGAACATACCGGAATTCCGGCAGATCTGCCAGAAGACGCCTTCGCCCTGCCTGCACTACAATCTCTGGAACATGCTCAGCGCCTACGCCTGCGTCGCCCGATTCTTTGGCGGAGAGCACGGCCAAAATCCCGGAGAAGCCGCTGCCCACCTGGTGAATCTCAGCGCGACGCTCAAGTACGGCACCAACTTTGAGGATGCGGAGGATGCCATCGTCTCCGTGGAAATGGAAGCCTGCACCTCGAGCAACGCTCACAATTTTCTGGTTGAGAGTCGGGAACAGCTGCAGGAGGATGCACGTCAGCTGATGTGCTCCAGGGATAACAAACTGGCCGGCTTATCGGATGTCCTGCGGCTGCTGCAGCAGAGCAAGGCGCTGAGTAAACGTGGGAATACGAAGGAGGCGGAGTTCCAAAAACTCTTTGCCCTGGCCAGCGGAAGTGTGGAGCTGAATCGCCAGAAATTGTCGCAGCTGATAAGGAAAATCGAGTTCATGCTGTCGTATGTGGCGAGGGAGGAGGTTCTCTGAAATTCCAGTCAAATAAATAAAATATTAGTTATACGGCATATTGGATATGTTTCATTAAATTCGTAGTTCTTCTGCAGATATGAGTTTCGCAAACACGGGAATTTGTAGAAATGCTCAGTTGGCACTGGCCCACAAGATTCGGACGTTACGCATAATTACGGTAAGTAGAAGGCGACAGTATTTAAAGATCATAGAACCTTGCGGATCAGTCGGGCGTAACCGAAAGTAGAAAAACCACTCGCCATTTGTGTTTTAATAATCACGACAATAATAATTTAAAACTCGGAATAAAATGTGAAAAATCACCATGAATATTTAAATCTTGTACAGTAGAATCCGGTTATAGCGACATTCAAGGGACCGACGATTTTACGTCGTTATATCCGGCAGACGCACTATCCGAAAGGAGCAAAAAAAAATTTTTTTTTTTATTATATGGATGCCATGTTTGTAATAGGTTTTAAATAAAACAAATTAATTTTTTAATCAAAACAAAAAATTTAATACAGTAGAATCCGGTTATAGCGACTTTCAAGGGGCCGACGATTTTACGTCGTTATATCCGGAAGACAAAATCCATAATTTTGTTTCTTTTTCGTATTGAAAAAACACAAAATCCATGATTTTGTTTGCTTCTTTAAGCATTGTTAAAGAAATCAAATTTTCCTTTTTAAAGATTTTTTTTTTGTTCGGCACGTCGCAATATCCGGTTGAATTGTGAAAAATCTCGTCGTTATAAGCGGTTTGTCGCTAAAAGCGGAGACGTTATAAGCGGAGGCCGTTTCATATAAGTTTGTATGGGGACCAACCAAACCATCGAGTTTTCGTCGCAATAACCGGACGGACGCTATAAGCGGCGTCGTTATAACCGGATTCTACTGTATTTAGTATTTTAGTTCGTTAAAAATGCGATGCCCTTTGCTTTTCGAATCATCGAGACACGGCAGTAAAATTGTCGTCAATATGAAAACAAAAATATTTAAAGGACTAAATCTATACACTTGTATATATGTAATGAAATTATTACATTTCATATATATAGTATACCATAAAACAAATAAATAAAAACAGTTTTATATTCACAAAAAACTAAATATGAAAAGCCAGCAAGTGTCATTACCACACAGCTCATGAAATAAACGCGAACACGAACCAGTTGCTGTGCAGCCCTGGTCGGATCAAAATCAAGTTGTCGCTCGTCAGCCCTCGCCAGTTTTTTTAGTTGGCGATTTCAGGCACACACGCAGTTGTAGTGTTACGGCTATTTTGTTTTTTGGTATGTTTAACTAAACGTCTCGAATGGGCGCAATGCAAATATTCAACGCGAATCGAACAAAAATTATATGAAACTATATGGCAGCAATAAGAACATTGCACACAAACAACAACATTTCACGTAAACGCGTCTGTGTGTAGCGGAATTTAAAATGCGTGTGTGTTGGTGCGTGCCTGTGTACGCATGCAGGTTCCGCTCTCTGTGTGTGTGTGTGCGTGCCAGTGTGTGTGTGTGAAGTGTTCTTCTTCGTTGAGCTGCTCGCTGAACGCTTCACTCGCTAAATTAGTGCAAAAAGAAGGAAACAATTTGTGTGTCTGTGATGTCGGTGTGGCCAGAAATAGCCAGATTTCAATTGCAAAATATCCAACAAAAAACTATTTAAAATGAATCTAAAGAATAAAATAATAAATCTATATAAAATCCACAAAATAAATATATATTTGCAATTAGATTAATATAAAAAATTAAATAAATATAAAATATGCAAAATAAATATTATGTTGCAAATAGATTTCTGATAAACATAAATAGCGTTCTAAAATTAGCTAGATTGGCAACGCTGCTCAGTGTTGGCAAAATAGGATTTTTTTAGGCAGAAAGGGCACAAAACAGAAGCTAAACAAAAATTAGCAAGAAAACTTAAAACAGCTAAGTAAAGGTGGTACGGTATCAAAATAATATAATATAAATAATATGTATCAACAAGTCTATAAATTTTGACTGTTCAGCATCAATTTTGTCAAAATGCCAAAATTCTTGCTGCCCGCAGTTTTACCAAATTTTTGGCAAATAATGTTCAAAAATAGCCAGCTCTGGCGGTAAAAAAGCGAATTTGACAACAGTGTTGATGTTGATGTGAGTGTGTGTGTGTGCTGCCGTGTTTGTGGGTGTGTGGGGCATTAAACAAAAACATTTAGCTAAGCTGAAATTGAAATGAAAATTGAAATTGTGATTCAGAACTTATGTAAGTTTTCACCTGCTTGCAGCAACACAGGTGCAAATATTTATGAATTTGAAAAATCTTGAAAGATAAACGAGTTTCGGTTTTTGGGCCTTATCTTGTCTGCGAGTGTGTGCGTGTGCGTGTGCGTGTGTGTGTGTGTGTGTGTGTGTATTGGTTATCTATCTTAACAAATATGCCAAGTATGCGTCAACCTGTTTGTTAACTTTCTGTTGAAAATTTCTACTTCAATGCTGCGGCGGCGCTGACCGCGACGACATCGACAACAGCCATGACAGCTACAAGATACACAACAACAACAATAATCAAATTAATAAACAAGCTGACTGCCCATATGCATGAATATATATCTATATATACACATATATATATAGTTACAGACGAGAAATCAAAGTCGCATAACGTGTACAATGCTAAATAAGTAGTTATTATGACTGCATGCAGCTAAATTTATACCAACACCAGCAAAATCCACACAAAAAACAACAAACATACAAAAAAACCCGCTGGAAATAAAAAACCGTAAGCAATGCGGGACAGTAGGCGACAGCAACGGCGACGGCGACGCCGATGACGCTGCGATGGCTGCGGCTTTGCAGCTGCTGATGACGATGTCAAAATCAAAGCTCAAATCCGAGGGGTTGGCAAGGGGATAGCGGGAGGGGGGATTGGGGTCGGTTGCTGCTGGGAAAGCTATCTGACGCTGACTGCGCCCCAAGCAACGAACAGAAAATGCCGGCAGTCGCCATTGATAACATTTATCTGCTTGTGTGTGTGCCGCTCTGTCTGTGTGTGCGTGTCTCTCTCTATCAGTGTGTGTGTGTGACGAACCTTTGCATTGTTTACAAACAGCTGATGGTCGAGTCGAGTCGAGTCGCCTGCAACTCCCATCACCACTTGCCAAATCAGCGCTGAATTGCGTCAACTTATCAAATAGCATATCTCTTCGAATGCCAAAAACCATAAACCCTGCGCCAGTGTTGCCAGCTCTTGGGCACACGCCCAACTAAAAATCCGCTAAAGATAGCTAGAATAAAATATACAGTAGAGTCCGGTTATAACGACGCCGCTTATAGCGTCCGTCCGGTTATTGCGACGAAAACTCGATGGCTTGGTTGGTCCCCATACAAACTTATATGAAAGGGCCTCCGCTTAGAACGTCTCCGCTTTTAGCGTCAAACCGCTTATACCGACGAGATTTTTCACAATTCAACCGGATATTGCGACGTGACGAACAAAAAAAAAACTTTAAAAAGGAAAATTTGATTTCTTTAACAATGCTAAAAGAAGCAAACAAAATCATGGATTTTGTCTTCCGGATATAACGACGTAAAATCGTCGGTCCCTTGAATGTCGCTATAACCGGATTCTACTGTATTGAACTTTTTATTTTGAATAAAAAATTAATTTGTTTTATTTTAAAACCTATTACGAACATGGTATCCATAAAATAAAAAAAAAATTTTTTTGCTCCTTTCGGATAGTGCGTCTTTCGGATATAACGACGTAAAATCGTCGGTCCCTTGAATGGCGCTATAACCGGATTCTACTGTATTACATTTTTTGTTTTGATTAAAAAATTAATTTGTTTTATTTTAAAACCTATTACGAACATGGTATCCATAAAATAAAAAAAAAAATTTTTTTGCTCCTTTCGGATAGTGCGTGTTCCGGATATAACGACGTAAAATCGTCGGTCCCTTGAATGTCGCTATAACCGGATTCTACTGTATTACATTTTTTGTTTTGATTAAAAAATTAATTTGTTTTATTTTAAAACCTATTACGAACATGGTATCCATAAAATAAAAAAAAAAATTTTTTTGCTCCTTTCGGATAGTGCGTGTTCCGGATATAACGACGTAAAATCGTCGGTCCCTTGAATGTCGCTATAACCGGATGTAGTTGCATTTTCACGCATGCTAAATTTTTAAAATCAATGCGAAAATGTTGATTCAACATATTTAAATAGGAAATCTATCAAATTTTGTTGAAATTTGTTTGTTAAATTTTATTTTATTATATTTTTTAAATTAAAATATTTAAAATATTCACAGTTATGTATATTTTAAGTGCAAAAGCTCTGTTTTTCTAATAATCTGGAAATCGAAAAATTATAGAAAATCAACCTTAACACCAATTGTAGGGCTTATGAATAGCTAAAAGTTTCACTTGTTTCACCCTGTTTTCCCTATTTCTCAATATGTACAGGGGATAATAATAATAATAATAGCAATAAGCAAAATTAATCAGATTTACCAATTCGAAATACGCTAAATCTAGGTTTAATTGGCCAAACTGGCAACACTGTTCTACACACCCACATGAAAAGGAAAAGAAACCGTTAACTCTTATCTACAGATACTAATACTTATAGATTGTGCTGCTCGAAGCAGGTCACACACTCGACATTCTCAAAATTAGTTCTCAATTAGTTAGGGAATTGCCAAGGTTTACGCTTCGGAATTTAATTTAAAAGCTCCTCCATTTCGATGTTCTGGTTACGGGTATAACATGGCATATAAAGCAGATATTATATGTTATCAGCAGGTACAATTGACACTGTTTGTTTAAATTGATAAACAGAGAGCAGAGCACGATTGTGGGCCGTAGAAGATACTGTCATTTTCGTTATGTAATTATGATGTAATTAAATTCGTTTTATGTTTCATTGGACAGTAATAATACTGAGGATTCAATAGAATCTTTTCATTAGGTGATGCATCATATAGAGACACTATTTGAACATGTTGACGAATTTCTCTAGGTATGCGAGGCATCGATTTGAACCCGGTTTTGTAAACGGGTTTCGTTCAGCATCTACAACGTTGGTTTATAGCATTTTATTGTTTTATTTGATTTATTTCTAATTTTATTATTTATTGGTAGAAACTTTTTAAACCACACATTTAAGTTCTCATCAAAAAAGAAATTGAATAAAAATGTTTGTTTATTTGTATAGGGGTAATTTTTATACACCTAAATAGTTGGAACATTCGTGAATTACCGCCCAATTTAATTTAATTTAATTTAATCTGAAAATATTTTCAGATTATTATTAAAATTAATCATAATACTTACTATAATATTACAGTTTTCATACAAGAGCTTGCTGCTTTACTGAAAATGAATTAAAAAATATTAAACTAAACAAAAATTAAGGATCCCACCGGGTTGAGGTTCAGATATTTTATAAATATTCTTCAGATTTCCGTTTTGGAACAGTCAAATAACTTTCGTTGTCATAGCGTAGTGTTGAGAAAAGCGAGTTACAGGGTATATTATTATCTACTATATAATATTGCCCTTGGACACGATCGTGTGCTAGCAGAAGATGTATTTTTTACCCGATGATCTAAGTGAAATTCAGCTTATATGATGGGGTTCATCAGGTGGCAATGTTATGCGTTTAAGTTACGTGCTACAAACTAAACACAGGGCGTTAATTGTTTTTGTTTTAAGATGCTATTCTACAATTTCCGTAGAGCGAATAATTTACGATTATTGCCATGGAATTTCGGGGTAGATAACACAAAGTGCGGCAATTGTTTATACCTTACTTTATTTACACATTTTCGTATTGAGTATAATGCGAGCATAATTGAATTTGGCATTATCTGGTATCTACAGGAAATGTCCCACCACAGCGATGATCAGCTTCTGCAGGCTGGAAGTGATTCCTTCTGGGAGCCCGGTAATTACAAACGTACCACCAAACGCATCGAAGATAGCTACAAGTGAGTACAACACCAACTGCAAAACTATCGATAGCAAATTAGATATTATCGATGTTTCCAGAATTGTGCTACATATCGATTTTTAATATTTATAATCGATGTTTCATTGAACATTTTAATAGAAATTTATTTCATTGTATTTATTTTATAATTTCATGTTTTTAATAGTTTTTTATAAAAAATAATAACTAAATATAAAAACTAATTTCTCTTAATTTTAAACAAAAATTAAAATTAAAAAACTTAATTTTTATGTTTATAAAGCTTAAAGAACACTATGATTATAAAAATATTAAATTTGTTATTTTAATTTAAAAAAAAAATGCATTAAATATTCAGTTATTTTGTTAATGGGGTTTTCTGGCCTTTGATCTCAACTTTAAATACGATTTTTTATTATTAAATATAACTTCACGTAAGTCATTCTAAATCAAAGTATTTTCTATTTAGTTTTTAAAAAAAATTAAGGCAATTTATTTGAATTTCAAATATTTTTAATGTTTAATGTTAATCCATCGTTGATTTGAAACATCGAAGCTGTAAACAATCGATGTACCCACTATCGAAGGTTTACAGGGTATATGCACTGGCGACAACTCCATCAGCTGCAGCAACTTGTAAACAGTTGGGTCATTGCCAGCAATAACAAAGTGAAAAAACCGGTTATAATAAATCTGTATATATATTGTTTCTTCTCCTTCCTCTCCTGATGCATCTGTGCCCCGTAATCTGCGCATCTGCCTGCACAGACTCTGCAATGACCTACAGCAACTGATACAGGAGCGTGCGGACATTGAGAAGGGATATGCCAAAAGCCTGAGGGCCTGGTCCAAGAAATGGGGTGAACTCATTGAGAAAGGTAAGCGAAAGATAAGTCCACTCATCGAATAAACAGACCCAAATACCAGAGTGTGGGCATGTTAACCGTGTTATTTGTTTACACATTCATTCACGCCTCCCGGAATCGCAAGAACAACGCTGACTTTCTGCTTTTGCAACTACTATCTAGTATCTGTCTTCTTATTTTGCCACATGTTGTACACATCATAGTGTGCATTGTTGTCGTCATATATTGTTGTTGTTGTTGTTGCTGTGCGATAAGTGGCTTAAGCTATTAATGGGCTTTTTGTTGCCTCTTTTTTGCACTCTGTTTCACCATCTTGCCCGTTGTCATCAACAGCGCCGCACTGTGATTCCCAACAGCAGCAACAATTTATAATTATATTACAGTTGACCAATATGGAGCATTCTTTTTTGAGAGTACCGCATTTAACTTGATGGACATTAGCTGAATCGCATAGAAATTGACTCATCTTAAACGAGTTTCCATAACTTGTACGACCTGCTTTCAAGCAATTGAGAGTTAATCTACCAAATTCAACTCTTACTGCAACTCTCTTGTAAAAATTAGTTAAAGAGCAAATTCTAATATTATTGCTATATTTTGTTAAAATTGCGTATACATTTTATGTCAATCTGCTCTATAGACTAATCAATTGTTATTAATTTGACTGGACAAATTAGTTGTGCTATTTAAAGTCCAAATATTGTATAAATATTGTAATCAACTTCGATCTCAAACTTCTCCATAGAATAATCAATAATATTCAATTTTAGTTGCTTTTTATACCCTGTGCCCATTTAAAAAATAGGAAAAACAGGGTTAATACTTTGTGCGAATGTATGTAACAGGCAGAAGGAGGCGTGGCAGACTCACAAACTATATATATTCTTGATCAGGGAGACGAGCTGAGTCGATTTAGCCCTGTCTGACTGTCCGTCTGTCTGTCTGTTTGGATAAACGCGTCGATCTCAGCAACTACAAAAGCTAGAGATGCCGTTTTGGTTGCTATAGATAGGTAGTTATCTTACGCAGATCAAGTTTGATTGGAAAATTGGATGACACGCCCCCTTTATGCCCAAAAATCAATAAAACTCACACAACCTCGTGTTTTTTTTTGAACATAAAAAAGTTGAATAACAAGCGTAATATTAAACATAGAAGATTGTTAATTGAAACATAAGCTCTCTTGTATTATATTTAACTATCCTGAAAAGCACATTGAATTCGGTTAAGAAAAACAGGAGATATAAGCTTCACAATAGTTGAACTTAAAAGTTCAAAAACAAGCGTAATATTAATCATAGAATTTTGTTATTATTGAATATATACTCTCTTATATTATATTTTAAATTAAAATTTAGCTTAAAATTGCTTGTATGAAACCAAAACTACAGAATTTCGGTTCCGAATTCGAAGCATGTTTGAATTCTAACAAAAATATTTCAATTTGTAAGCTGTAATTGCAAATTAAAAGCTATTTTAGCATCAATATTCATGGCGATTCGCTGTCCAGTGTGCGCGCCTCTATTGAAATGAAATCGAGTACAGCGTGAGCCGACTTGGCAACAGCTATGGGCCAATCTTGCTGCTTGTTGTTGTTGCTGTTGTTGCATTTCTTGTTTTTGTTGCCATGTACGTTGACGTCGACGTCGTCTTGGCGTTGTCCACTTTCACAGTAAGCACGACGGATCGACCCATAGCTCAATTGCAGATGGAAATGAAAATGCATGAGGCTTGAGCTACTGCTACTGCTACTGCTACTGCTATTGCTACTGCTACTGCTACTGCTTTAGCTGCTTCGCTTTTGCTGACAATTTCGTATGGAATTGGAATTTGCGTCTGGTTGCGACTAGCCAAAGTTATCAGCAACGCTGGTTGAAGACCCACTCAAGCGATTCAGATCAGAAGCGGGCAACAAAGCGACGCGTCGCTTAAAATGGTTTCAAAAATCAATGCGATGAGAAAATAGAACGTGTTTATTTCTGTGCTAAGCGCCTCAATTGCGTATGTATGTGTGTGTGTGGTGTGTGTGTGTGTGGTGTGTGGGGTGCCAATTGAGAATAGTTGAGCCCGTTAGACAAAATGGTCAAACGAGTTTCGTGCATTCCCAATTTGCAATGATTAAGTGGGCATCGCATAAACTTTATTACAGTTTTTCTCTTTTGTTGGCACACCATAAACATGCCAAAAATGTGCCTCAATCACACACACAAACACGCACACAAAAAACTCTGAGGTGATTAGATAAAAAACGGCCCCTCGAGTGCTGCGAGTGCGATGACATCAGCACAAGACTACAGACTACAAAACACTTGAGGATCACTTATTGATGACACATAACAATTATTGCTATAGCATTATAATTAACCCATTGCCTGATCTGATCTACAACTGATTACAGGACCCGAATACGGCACCACAGAGGCGGCCTGGAAGGGAGTATTGACTGAATCGGAACGTTTATCGGATGTGCATATGAAGGTGAAGGATAATCTTTGCAATGAGGTTAATCAGCAGATAAAGACATGGCAAAAGGACAATTACCATCATACGCTGATGCAGATCAAGGAGCGCAAGGACATGGAGGATCTGTTCAAGAAAGCACAGAAACCCTGGGCCAAACTCTTGGCCAAGGTGGAGAAGGCCAAATCAGATTATCATTCAGCATGCAAAACGGAACGCAGCGCCACCAATCAAGAGCGCAACGCCAATGCGGACAGCTCACTGTCGCCAGATCAGGTTAGATCAATACTGCGTATATATAGTTATATATCTATATGTAGATACAAATATGTTTGCATATATTGACAGTTGTATGGCTTTGCTAATTTATATTGTGTGTTGTTGTGTTGTTACAGGTGAAGAAGATGCACGATCGCGTGCAAAAGACCAAAGATCAGGTGCAAAAGTGCCGCGAGAAGTACGAGCAGGCCATTGGCGAAATAACCAAATATAATTCCGTTTATATTGAGGATATGACATCCGTTTTTGAGAAGTGCCAAACCATGGAGAAGACGCGACTGCAGTTCTTCAAGGATGTTCTGTTCAACGTGCACGCCTGTCTCGATCCGACCAAAGTGCAAAAGTCAGTCTAACTTTAATTTAATTAACTATTCAATTTATTCAAGTATTTGTCTTATTCCAGCCTGCCCCAAATCTATGAAGAGTTCTATCATACGATTAACAATGCGGACCAACAAAAGGACTTGAAGTGGTGGTCAAATAACCATGGCATCAACATGGCCATGAACTGGCCATCATTTGTGGTGAGTACATAGCAGAGCTCACAATAATCGGTCCCACGGCTCCCAAAATAAACCGCTCTTTAACTAACGATCTAATACGAACGCTCAAACATTGTTTTGGTTCGGGTAGGTCTTCGTTCAACCTGCAGCTGCATTTTTTCTCTGACTCAAGTTAGTGTCGGCTTTTGCGGGCATTTACATCTGCAAAATTCGGTTGCCAGTCATTTGAGCTTGTTGCGAGTGCGGATTTAATAGAGTTAAATGTAGGAAAACTTTTAACATTAATGGACAAGCTCTTATATTTAAGGTAGATACTGGCGCGGACGTTAACTGCATTGCCAAGAATTTAAAATTAAAATTTTCTTATCTATGATGTTAAAGTAAATAATTATAGAATAGTTAAAGAAAGTTGCTCTGATTTGGATTCAACAATATCTAATTGTTTTTAGTAATGGATTCAAAATGCGAACCAATTATCGGTCTCAAGTTTTCAGTGGAATTAAATCTCGTTCAACATATAAATATTGATTCTATAAGTAATCTACCTAGTATCAAGGAACACTTCCTGGAAAGGTTTAGGCAGTTGTTTGAGAGGCTTGGATTGCTGACAAATAAGCAATCTTTTATTTTGAAGGACGCAATACCGCTAAAAGAGATATCCCTCAAATTTGTTAAATGCATTAGAGAGAGATTGTACGAGATTGTAAGATATGGTAAAGAATGATATTATTTTGCCGATGATGTACCCTACTGGCTGGGGGAATAATTTACAAATGTGTAAATGCCTACAATTGAGAATTGACAGAAACGAGCGCCCAATTTCTTACTTTATGTATAAATATCTTAAACATAAGAGAATCCAAACGCAATGTTAACCAAAAAGACCGTTTGCTCTCACTCTGACTCTCATTAGCTGAAAAAGACATCAGTATTCTCCTTTCGATGGGTCGGAGATAGACCGACTTGTGTGTTACGCTCAAACCGTATTCGGAGACAGCATCTCATAGGTGTTTTAATATGCTCAGAACCAGACCCTATAGGAAAATCAAGTTGACCATTTTGTACGAGCTATATTAGCTAGATCTGTTTACAAAATTGAAATTCGGACTCTACGTGCTGCTCAATGCATTAATTTATAAGTTTACATACTTGTTGCATTAGGAATACGTAGCTTAAATAAAAAAATTTGGACTGGGCAGATCAGTCGGACGGACCCGACTGTAGAATTCCCTGTACCCTTTATTTAAAATGTCATACAAAACGTAGCAGAAATTCTTCTTCTTCTTACTTTGTTATGTATGACAGCTTTAACGGCCGCGCTGCTAGAGGAGGCGAGTTGCCGCCTGCAATAAACACTCCTGTGTTTATCATCCGATTTCAATGCGCTTTTCAGGATAGTTAAATATAATAAAAGAGAGTATATGTTCCAAATAACAACATTCTATGTTCAATATTACGCTTGTTGTTCGATTTTTTCGATTAAGGCGTAAAAGGGGCGTGGCATCCAAAATTTCAAAAAAGCCTCATCTGCGTATGATATAGACCTACCAACTACTGAAAACAGAATTTATGTAAATAGCTTAGTGTCTCTTAAATAGGCGAATGTATTTTATTTTATTCATTGTGGGCGGCAGGGGCGTGGCATCCAAGATTTGAAATAAACTTGATCTGCGTACGTTATTTATCTACCTACATGTCAAAATTGGCAGCTCTAGCTTTTGTAGTTTCCGAAATCGACGCGTTCATACAGACGGTCAGACAGACAGACAGACAGACAGGGCTCAATCGACTCGGCTCGTCATCCTGATCAAGAATATATATAGTTTGTGGGGTCTGCCACGCCTCCTTCTGCCTGTTACATACATTCGCACAAAGTTATTAACCCTGTTTTTCCCATTTTCAATGGGTACAGGGTATAATAAAAATTAATAAATAAATAAGAAATTAATAATAACATCCTTTTGTTTTGCTTGCAGGAATACACGGAGGAGTTCCGTGACATAGCCAAGGGCAACAAATCAAAGGAGGCACTGCCAGCGGCGCCCATAACGCTTATCAATCAGCGACCAGTCGCCGAGGATGTGCATGTAACAGCAAACAATAGGCCGGGAGATTCGATTGATATAATAATTAGCTGGGTTTTCTTGTAGGAATATTCAACAACAAACAGCCTGAAGAAGAATGCGAGCGCGAATAGTAAAGCCAGCGGCAAGAGCAGCCAGCAGGAACAAACTCAAACCTCTGCCACAACAGTTGAAGCCAAATCAACGGTGTCGACAACATCGGTTGGCTCTGCCACAGCTGCAACGGCAACGGGGGCGGCAGCAGCGGCGGCGGCGGCGGCAGCGAATCGCAATTCGAGCGTAACGTAAGTTGAGGCAATTGTGAATTCGTGTTTTGTTTAGGATTACACTCGAGTGGTCAACCAACCCGCTGATGTTCTCATTTTCATTGAACTAATTGATTTCAATTTGCATACACTGACTACAACTACACTATGCTACACAGCAATGGCAACGGCAACGGCAAAGTCGATTCGAATCCATTCGACGAGGAGGAGGAGTGGGACGAGGCGGACAATGTGCTGGTCGACAACGGTGAGCCGGGCGTACCCGTCAAAGCGTTATACGACTACGACGGCGCTGAAAGCGACGAGCTCACATTCAAGCAAGGTGCGCAGAATATATTTACTATCCTACCTGATTAAATTGCAATATTAATGGTCTATTATTGTTCCCCTCAGGTGATCTATTTGAGAAACTGGAGGATGAGGATGAACAAGGCTGGTGCAAGGGTCGCATGAACGGACGCGTGGGATTGTATCCGGCCAACTATGTGGAAGTCGTATAACTCATAAGTGCTGCAACACTTTCTGATGGGTGATCCGAAGGGGCGGGTAGTAGTGTTTCAGCTAACATATAGAGCATATTATATACATACATATAGAGATACATACCGAGAATGCAATTACAGTTACAATTACAGTAAAAAGTAAAAGTGAAAAGTCGTTGATAACAGAACATGTTTATCAAAGCATATGTATTAGAAATTGTTATGAGCAATCGCCTACACCTCGGTGTGGCCCCTTATTACGTATTAGGCATATTCAGTTTTTGTAACCAGAGATAGAAAGAAGAAGAAGGAGATAGAGAAGTAACCCAACCTACCAACAAACAGCAAACAGCAAACAACAGAAGCATAACTGACCCACACAGTAGAATTGATGGAATACATGTATTAAACGAGCAAACGTTGAAAATGCAAATGAAACTGAAGAAGCGATCGAAGGGAGGGGAGGGGAGGCATAAGGAATACAAAAGTTAATTTAGATAAAGCGTCAACAGAACAATAAGTGTAAACGTCAAGAATCAATGAAATATTACAAACAACAGTTCATATGTATAACAGCATCAATGATACGATCCAACCAACGTTTTTTCTAAGATGTACGCGAGTTTTTACTCAGCTGACCCATTACTTTTTGCGGGCAGTGTCTGCAGTCTATACACCCACGGCGTGCACTTTAACGGCATATACGGGAATCAATATGTGCGTAGTATTTGTAATGCGTTTCATGAAAACTTTTATTATTATTTATGAAGTTTTGTGTATACTTGTGTTATAAAAAGTATACGTATATTATTGTATATGTACATTTTTAAATGACTTAAATTATTGAAATAAAACCACAAAAATACGAAACCAATAACAAGAAACTACAGTTTTTTCCATTGCCAAAGAAGATAAACTTAATTTTAAAATATATGGACGGGGCAGATCAGTGGGATGGAGGCTACAGTCGGATGTAACCGACAGTAGGAGACCCTTTACTTTAACTTTATGCATTTACAAACACAGTCAAAGGCACGCACACTAACCTACCCGCGTATGCAAGGCACACCACCCCCCCTTGTGCGGCAAATTGTCCGTTCCATATTTTCGCTGTCTTATCCGATCGGAACAAAATTCACAGGGCTAATAGAGAATGCCATAAGCCATAAGCTAGTTACGTACCAAATTACAAGTCAATAACTTTAAAGCTGTGGCAGCAGTAGCTTTTTGTGGTTTGCGGGGGAAGGGGGGGAGGTATCCAAAATCTAAAACAAACTCGTGCTGCTTACGAAATAGGAGAACCTAAATCCCGAATATGGTGTCTCTAGCTTTTATAGTTGCTGAGATCTAGGTGTTCATACAGACGGACAGACAGACGGACAGACAGACGGACGGACGGACATGGCTATATCGACTCGGCTTGTCGTCCTGATCAAGAATATATATACTTTATGGGGCGTGGCACGCCTCCTTCTGGGTGTTACACACATTTCCTCTTTGCACTAAGTTAATAGACCCTTTTTACTTTTTTAAAGTAAAGGGTCTAAATATACTATTTCATATTTACCATTAGGATTATAAACGCCTAAGCTCTGGCTGCCATGTCGAATTGGGAGTGTTGTAATAGACTATTATTAAATAATGTTGAGTATTATTTGAAGCTAACTATTATAATATTCTCTTTGCTGAATTTATAGTGCTCTGTGTAATCTCTGAATATAATGCTGTCGGTCTATCGTTAGTTCTCGACTCGTATCCGGTTGAGAGCCGTCTGAAACACACAACTGCATCATGGGTGCCAAGAGCTCGAATGGATTGATGTAGCTCTCCAGCTTACTACTATATGCATACTGAAACATAGTCTGTATATAGCAAGCCTTCGCTGATAAACAGCGCCAACATGTATGCGCTGTCTTAGTTTCCCATTATTGTATGGAATTTCAGCTGATAATATCGGCATCCAGTGTTAAACAGTTGTAGCCAAACTATTAAGTATAGCTTAGAGCTGAGCAGTTTCAAAGATGAGGGCGTCGCGTACAGAACTCTTGATAACTGTTAGTTTTTACTAGAGTTGTGTTTCAAATGGCAAGAATTAAGTACACACTTCTGCGACCAGATGTGCCGTGGCGTTTCCAAAAGCCCGTAGATAATAGATTTCTAAAAATTGGCGCTATTTGTGCCATAGGTTTGTTAATTACTTACTACAGTTGTACCCCCGACAGCTTAGCAAATATATTCAGTCAAAGTTCTACGTCGTCACAGTGGACACCTCTGCCCTACGATCCAAAACTTAAATCGGAAGCTAAAACTACCGTTAAAAACCCGGTTCAATTGATTCCTCCAACCACACATGATCCACAGACAAAGACTTTGGGTAAATAAATTAATGGAAATTTGTTAATAAGCACATCGGCTAAGCTTCTCGTAACCAAGGAATCGTGTATATAATCTTGTGGGAGAAGTTTTTGTGGAATTTAGAAAACTTTTAATATCGCAAGGTTATAACGAAAATAGAAATTGCACTTTAAAATATTATTATTTTCCACATGATCTGCATTTATATGGCAAATTCGCTATTTAATCTGTGAAATTTGTTTATTGCATATCGCTAAACTCTATGTCACCCAAGAATCTACACAAGAAACTAAACTTGATAGTTTTTACATATATACTCCGAATCATAGGCTTTATCTTTGAATTCTAGCTCCACAAAATTAAGAATTATTTATTATTTATAGATCTGCAAAATGTACGCAAGATACAAAGTACCCCAATTGTGCCACGTTTTACCCCACTGAGAATAACAACAAAAATAATCCCAACAACCCGAAAACCCCAGACACCCATAGGTAATTATAAGTATATAATTATTAAATTCCTATTTTATTGTATGATTAGCAATTAATTTTATTTCATAACCAGATCCCAAGGAACTGAAGAATTATTTTGTATATACTTCACAATGCCGCATGCCTGCATTAAACCCATTTAGCAAGGACGTACTTAAGATTTATAAATCAATTCGTTATAAACCATGCGACTCGGGTGCGGATAAGATATCTGCCAGTTATAATGAGACCGATAAGAAGCATAAATTGCATATAAATGAAGCAAAATTGACTTGTTGCTATAAAGCAATTGAGCGTACGGGATCTGGGGCTCATGCGGACGATCAATACAAGTAAATGAAATAATAAACATATATTTTTGATAATCCAATTATTAACTTTAATTGCTATTGCAGGCTATTGCCCTGCAAGAATTTTGCTCAAGATTTTATGGTTCCCGATGATGTAAATGCTGTGATCACTGAATGTCGCCGGCCGAATAGTAAGAAAATACTGCAGAAGGATGCGTTTAGCTTTGTGCAGCCAATGAACCAGCAATCTGGTAAATACTATGAGTACTATTCCAACGACGAAGACTCCACCAACAGAAGGCCCAGCGTACTGCTCTGGGGCATAGATTCGCTGTCACGTATGAACTTTCAGCGCACCATGCCCCTGATGCACAAGTATTTGAAAGAGCAGAAATGGTTTGAGCTTCAAGGCTACAATAAGGTGATTATAAACAGGGTTATAAACTTTGGGCGAATGAATGTAACAGAAGGAGGCGTGGCAGATCCCACAAAGCATATATATTCTATGTAAATTCTTGGTCGTCTGCCTTTTTGTCCGTCCGACCTCAGCAACTATAAGAGCTGGAGACACAAGTTTTGGTATGTAGGTAGGTGTAAACAATACGCAGATCAAGTATTTTTCATATACTATATGACACGCCCCCTTTACGCCCTAATGGATAAAACCTGACTTAAAGCCGGATAACAAGCGTAAAGTTGAACATGAAAAGTTGTTATTCAGAATATATATTCTCTACTATTATATTTAACTATCCTGAAAAGCGCATTAAAATCTGTTACTGAATAACGCAGCTATCAAAGAAACAATTTTGCCTCGCTTGCACTCTGTCATCGCAACCAGACAAAAAGTAAGAAGAAGCACTATTGCAGAGCTTCTCTTTATAATTGTATAAAAATTATATATCAAATATTTACTATTAATCTTTATAGATGGGTGACAACACCTTTCCCAATTTAATGGCCATGCTGACGGGCTATAACAGCTCCAGGGCCTACTCCATTTGCCAACCGACATCTGTGGGTGGCATGGACAAATGTCCTATGATGTGGGAGCTGTACAAAGAGCAGGGATATGTTACGGCGTACGCCGAGGACTGGTTCAAGTATTCCACATTCAACTTTAACAAAAGAGGATTCAAAACACCTCCCACAGACTATTACGCGCGCCCTTTTTTAATGGCCATTGAGGAGGAGCTAAAAACGAAAGTTGATGCTAGCGTTCCCTACTGTGTGGGACGTCGACATTATGCAGAGTATGTCTATGATGCTGCTCTGCAGTTTGGCAAGGTCTACAAGAATCAAACCTCCTTTGGCCTGTTCTGGGCGAACTCGTTTAGCCACAATAACTTTGCACTGCCTTCATCCATGGATGCTAAGATGTTAGACTATATGAAGAGATTGAACACAACTGGAATCTTGAGTAATACCATCATACTTTTCTTTAGCGACCATGGCATGCGTTTTGGAAAGTTACGCAGTTTGGACAGCGGATTTCTGGAGGAGCGTATGCCCATATTGTACATATGGCTGCCCCTGTGGTTTAGGCAGAAATATCCAGTATTTACAGATAATCTAGACATAAATAGGAATCGCTTAACTTCCCCCTACGATATCTATTCCACTCTGATGCACATTTTGGATCTGGATGCTACAGATGCGATACCAGAGCCCGAAGGTTGTCCCAACTGCCACAGTGTTTTTTATGAGATGGCAGAGTCGAGAACCTGCCAGGATGCGGGAATTAACGATCATTGGTGTACCTGTAATAACTTTGAGCATGATACTCGAGGAGATACCCATATAAGGGATATGGCAGAGCAACTTGTTAACATCACAAACACCTATCTGGCTGATCGCAATTTTACTGAATGTCAAACTTTAAAACTCACCAATATTCATTCGGCGAAAAAGCGAAACTATATACAGCCACAGGAGTTCGAGATATACCTGATCAGGTATGAGGTGAAGCCAGAGGATGCTCTTTTCGAGTCCTCAATCGTTTGGAATCATAAAACTAATAAAATTAAGGTTAATGTGCCGGACATAAGTCGCTTGGACAGCTACGGACGACAATCTCAATGTGTTGAGGACAGTTTAGCTAAAAAGTTTTGCATCTGTTCGCATTAAAGAATAAAAGAAAGAGATTTATTTAAAAATCTTTTTAAAGAAAATCATAGGTTTAAGAGATTTGTTCGCACGTTAGTACTTGACAGAACACATAAATAATTTAGATAAATTTTAAAAATTATATTACTATAGCACAAATTAGTGGAACTTGTGTAAATATCAAGCTAGATCTATAAAGAACCTCAAGGTATTAAGATGTTAAACGAGTATACTATGAGAGAGAATAAGTTACATTTTTATTTTAAACTGAAATTATTAAAAATTAACCAGGCGAACTGATACCGGAACCAAAAACAAATGCTAGAGATAACAAACCAAACATCATAAGATCATTTGTTAAATGAGATTTCCCGATGAAACTATTTTATGTACTCCATGTACTATTTCCTGCGGCCCGCAATTATTTAAAATGAAGAAAAACTTTATTTGAGTGTTAAAATGTAACTACATTTAATATTATAGTATGTACTGATAAGAACTTATCAGGGCTCTCGCAGAGCTTAGCAATAAACGCACACAAATACCACTAAATACGTTTTTTTATACTCATCGAATCGGTTACTTTGATAACCCACAATCAGTTAACAGTTGGAGTTCCAGACGGAACGTAACGTAGCACCTAATGAGCGCATAACTTTCACAGAATCGAAGGTGTATTAGATTCCATATATCCATGGGGGAAATACGATATCAGCTGCTACAGGGTACACCGCCTAAAGAGGACGCCTCAGTACTATGCATGTTCAAATTAATATTGACAGTTGCCGGCATGATTCTGATACTATCCTACTATAATTGGCCCGTAATGCAGACCTGGAAACCAATAATTATAAACACAACAACAACTGTGGGACCTACGGTAACAACAACGCAAATAAATAAACCGAAAGGTAATAAAATATATCAATTTAACTAGCTTATAATTTAATTCATGTTTTATTAGCCAGTGATCGCAATCACTTTGTGTACACTCCAAAATGTCACATGCCTGCGGTGAATCCCTTTGCGAGTGATGTGATGGATATATTTCAAAGGATACCCTATCAAAACTGTAATACGAGCAGCGATCTATTAACTTTGAACTATGATGAGCAGCAAGGTCGTTATGTTTTTCACATGAACGCGGAGAATATAAGCTGTTGCTATAAATCCATACTTCGGGCAGGAGTTCGCACACAGGCAGATAATATGTATAGGTAGGAATGCTATAAATCTTAAAATATGACTATATGGTATTAAACTCAGCCGATCTGCTGACCGGAAAGCTACAGTTTGAGGTAACTAACCGTAGGAGATCCTATACGATTGTGTTTAAATAACATACACACAGTCGCGTACATTTTATGTTGCATATCTTCGTTGTTTCTTATCCGCTTGTAATGCAAATCGCATAATTTGCGAGATATAGGTGTTCATACGGACAGACAGACAGAAGGACATGGCTGCTATATTGACTTAGCTCATCATTATTTTTTGTACTTTGTAAAAAATTAAAAATCTTAATTTTAATATTTACCTACAGCTTATTGCCCTGCAGCAATTTCTATCAGGACTATGTGATGCCTCAGCATGTGGAGGCTGTGATCACGGAATGTGCAGGCTTAAAGGATACGAATCTTTTGTTGCAACAGGATGCATTTAGCTTGGTGCAAGACAAATCACAGAAGTCGAACAGAATCCAGGCTAATAGAAGAAAACCCAGCGTATTACTCTGGGGCATTGATTCCCTATCGCGCATGAATTTTCAGCGTACCATGCCCCTGATGCACAAGTATCTGAGGCAGCACAATTGGTATGAGGTGCAGGGCTACAATAAGGTAAGGTAAACTTTAATTTCATTATTCGAAACTCAGTTAAAAATGCATTTTATATAGATGGGCGACAATACTTATCCCAATTTAATGGCTGTTTTAACTGGCCTTAACAGCAGCAGATCTCCGTCGGTCTGCCGTCCTCATGAAGTGGGCGGTTTAGATGCCTGTCCAATAATATGGAAAAATTTTAAATACCGGGGCTATGCTACGGCTTATGCGGAGGACTGGACTCCATATGCTACATTTAATCATCTATTGAGGGGCTTTCGTAATCCGCCCACAGATTATTACGGACGTCCGCTGATGCTTGCCATTGATATGGAGCTAAAAAAGCAATTTCAGTCAGGCATACCCTACTGTGTGGGACGTCGACATTATGCAGAGTATGTTTACGAAGCTGCCTTGCAGTTTACCAAGGTCTACAAGAATCAAAGCTCCTTTGGCTTGTTCTGGGCAAACTCGTTTAGCCACAATAATTTTTCGTTACCTTCAGCGATGGATGCCAAAATGTTGGACTACATGCAGAAGTTAAACGAAAGCGGAATCCTAGAAAACAGCATCATAATATTCTTTAGCGATCATGGCATGCGGTTTGGTTCTTTACGGACATTAGACAGCGGATTTTTGGAGGAACGTATGCCGATTCTATACGTATGGCTACCCTTATGGTTCAGGCAAAAATATCCCAAATTTGCAACTAATTTGAAGCTGAATCAGAATCGTTTAACTTCTCCTTACGACATTCACGCAACTCTCAAGCATATACTGGATTTGAATACCCCGCTGGATAAGCTGCCAGTTCCTGAGGGTTGTCCAGATTGTCATAGTGTGTTTTACGAAATCTCAGAAGGCAGAAACTGCAGAGCTGCGGGCATTGATGATCATTGGTGTACATGTCACGAATTCCAACATGTTTCACCCACAGAGCCTAAGGCGAAATTAATCGCTGAGCAGCTAGTTGAAGCAATAAATAGTTTTTTGGAGCATAAACACTTGGATAAAATCTGTCATAAATTGAGGCTGGCCAATATAGAGTCGATACAGCGGGTAATTGCACTTGACACGAATAAATCGGAGGTTTATTTAGTCAGATATCTGACGGAGCCGGCAAAGATAATGTTCGAGGCGTCAGCCAAGTGGAATAATAGCACGCGTAGTATCTCGGTTTCGGTGCCGGAAATCAGCAGATTGACCATGTACTTTCAAATGTCGCAGTGCGTAAAGGATGCGGTTTTCAAGAAGTTTTGCATCTGCATCAACTGAAATAATTGGCTCGATCAACCCCGAGTAGTTCAGGTATTGCCACAAAAGGATGCATCTGCAGTTTCTGTATCTGCATCTGCAAATGTATCTGTAACTGCCACACAATGTGCCGTCCTATCGGAAGTGACAATCTCAACTATATCCGAAACTAATTGAAAAGCGTTTATTGAGCTCAGGGGGAATTACTTGACAATTGCAACAGCTAATTGCTCCAATATTCAAGATAAGACCACAAAGCATAAATGCAGTTCTGTTATATTAACATTTAATTTTGCCAACTTTTGTTTGCAGATAAACCTTTCGGGTTGACTGACATATTGTTTACTGAAGAAAAATGTACAATCTTATCGCAGTATTAATATTAAATATTAAACCTTATTCTACGCAAAAGTAATGTTAAGTCAACATACTCTTAAGCCTTTCGCAGCTAGCTAAGTATCTTCTATTGTTGTTGATTAAACCATGAGCTTTATCTGATCAATCCAATAAGATAAGCTTTGATTTTTAGCCGGTAATATATTGTACGTATATGGTATAATATGTTTTTATAAATATTTAATTAAAATTTATATTTATTAAAACAGCTTTTTATCAAAGAGATATAAGCGATCATTCAGCAGTACGATTATTGATTTATTATAATTGCTTAATTGCAAAAATATGGTTTGATTTTACGTTTATTCTTTGTGCATATATTTGATATTGATTGTGAAACGTGACTGATAAATATTGAATCTAATTTAATACATATTAAGAACTGTTGTTTAATTTAATTATACCCTCAGAAAAGACCCACAATAGACTTACTATAATCCTTAATATTTAGTTCTTGAATAAATTTAATACAATATAATTTTAATTTTTTTTTTAATTTTTACAACTAATATTTTGTTCTTGAATAATTTTTTTTTTTTGTAAAATATTCTTTATTTACATCTGCAGTTCATTAAATTATTTTGTTCTTGAATAAATTTAACACAAATGTTTTTTATAAAAATTTTAAAACTTAAAAGTTAAAATAAAAGTTTAAAAATTAAAAAAAATTGTTTCAAATTGGTACAAAATGCACCTAATTAAAAGCAAACAAGCGTTAAACATTTTTAAGCTAAGTAAAGTTTTAAATAGTTTTAAATATATTATTCTCATCCAAATAACAGAATTATTTGTCGAGTCGAATTTATTTGAAAACTATTAAGGGATTATTTACTTACTTTTATTTTAAGAATGTTCACTAAAATTCTATTTGACTCAAGTGTTTTAAACATAAATTTAAATTGGAATATTTAAGTTGGTTGTTCGTTTTTTAGAAATCCCGAATTTACTTAGAATTTTGATTGGTTTGAAATTGATTTTTCTAGGATTAAATAAGAATTTCTTGATTATTGCTGAGTGTAATCACAAAACTCAACTATCAATTTTCCCAAGCGATTTAGTATATGTAAGTTATGTATATTCCCAACTTGCCATATGCCATTTAATAATGTAATTGATACTTTTTGGCCGGCTGATGGGCTCGAAATGAAACTCGTTTCGCGGTTGCAATTGTTATGAAAACAAATTTACGAATCAATCAAAACATATTAAAATTTGCGGCTCAGCTCGTAGTCCCATCGAAAATGGCGCAGCAGATGAGTTCATCAGGGCGAGGGGTGGTCGGGCAGCCGCACCACCAAAGCCGCAACAAATTTACCTACTGATGCAGATGCAGATTCAGCTACAGATACAGATAGAGATACAAACAGATACACGCAGCGGCTCAAGTATCTGTGGCCACTCGAGGGCCGGTTCTGTGTCAACTTCAATTACTTGCGCTGCCTAATCACGCACTGATAAGGGTAATATATGTATGTAGGCTATATGTACATACATATATATGTATGTACGTTGTGGTGGCCTACCTGGACGGTAAGGGCAAAGACAACGCCTATTAAACGGCTCGTTGCATCCAAATGAGTTTCGTATGCGCTGAACGCGCCTCATTGGAAGCCATCATTGCCAGAGCGAGACGGCCATATGCCATGCTGTCTGGCTTGCAAAATGGCCGCTGCGGCCTTAAATAGCCCGGGATGCGCAGGGATCTGAAACAGTAGCACTTGGCACTGGCACGCACAAGGATCGGGCCGGCATGAGCGAATTCAGCATTGATTATATATTAAACCGAGCTGGGGAGCGATACGTGGGCACCAATGCATCTCTGGGCATACTGCAGAGACTACGGTTCGGTGTGCCCAGCGCAGCATTTCATCCGTATGCGCAGCCAGCGCACAAGGACTCGTTGGCATCGCCTTCAGCTGCGCTGGACGAGGGACAGATGCCCCTCTACGATTGGCTGCAGTATACGCGCTATCATCCGCCCAAGTTGCCGCGTGCCCTGCGCCAGGGACCCAGCAAACGGACTCCGGGTCGCCTGCCGAGAATTCCGTTTACGCCCGTACAACTGCAGGCGCTGGAGCGCGCCTACAAGGAGTCCAACTATCTGAGCGCCGAGGATGCCAATAAGTTGGCCGAGTCGCTGGATTTGACCAATACTCGAGTGAAGATTTGGTTTCAGAATCGACGCGCCCGAGAACGCCGCGAGAAACGGGAGAAGGACGAGAGCTGTGACTCCACCTTCTCATCCAACGCATCAAGTCCGGAGCCGGAAATGTTGGTTGTTGCTTGAGAAGGAATATACAAAAAATTCTTAAATTATAAATGTGGCTGTTAAGTTTATGTAAATAGTAATTTTAACAAATTTGGTTTAAGAAACAGACAATAAAAACTTGGTTAAAAAACTCAGCTTTTAATACGGCCTTTATTTATTTATCAAATGTCAAACAAAACCATTTGACAGAGAAAATTAATATACAAATTAAGCATTAAATTTAACAAAAAAACTGTTGAATTAAGAATGATAATAGAGATAAAAATAGAATCTGGTGATAAAAAAAATAACAAATGTTAGCCCTAATTTCCCCCATTTTCAATAGAATCAGAGTATAAAAAATGAATTAATCAGACCAAAGTTAGTGGTTAGTTGGTTTAATACCATACTTATTATTAAGATCAAGTATTAGATTAAGTTAAATATTGTAGAAGAGAGATTTTAATATATGGTAGAGCGAGTTCTGCGCATTAAACCTTAAAATCGTAATAAGATACTATATACAGAGGGAGATAAATAACATAGGTTTTTTTTTTTTGTAAATCTATTAATTTTTAAGTGCAGTAAAAAAGATAAACAAAATTAAATACGATTCAGTCGAATAAGCTTAAATTGAATATATAAAACTTGATCAAACACAATTTTAAGCCATAAACCATTTATTTAGTAAACAGAGTCACATTTATTTAAGCTCATACACACAAATTTTTCAGAAATATTTTATTATTAAAAGGAATTAATATCTCACTGCAAAAAAATGAAGAGTTATCACTCTACATCCATTAATATTATTATTCAGGCATGATTGTAACTACAAATAATTGGCAAAAGTGTTAAATTTAGTGTTATGATATGATATGCTCCCTATTTTGTTAAATAAAAAATTTAGATATTTTGGCGAATAATCGGCAAACTCTGTATAAAACTTATACTTTTTAGGGTTAATAAATTTTTCGTTATTAATAGATAGATATAATATAGATATACATAAGTATCATTTAGTTTAGTTTTAAATTAATTAATTTCTAATTTTAATATATATAAAATGCAACTGTTTGACTTCTAGAATTAAAAAATAGACTCTAAAAAAAGAAATTTGATATTTTTTGGAGGAAGTTTTATTTTCACTTGATTAAGTAATTCTGATCCCACATATGTTTGACTCCATTTTCCCATGCCACAAATTTTGGGAAAGTTTTGCATGTTGAAAATAAAAAACCATCAATGAAAATGAGGAAATTCGCGTGCCGGAAAAACAGCAAACAATGCCGACAACAGGGGCGGCGCGTATCCTAAGCCGATTTGGCAATTGTTGCTGTTTTCATGGTCAAGAATAATTTGTTTTTCCGGCTACCTTTGTTTGCATACAACCCAAATATCGTATTACAAAGCGGCTGTTGCCGTAGTCCATATACCTTCTAGATATATATGTACATGCTGAAGATGATTATGATTTTAGCATTGCGGCAATGTCTGGCAAATGAGTTTACGCAAATCCTGGCAATGCCCATAAGTAATCCGAGGCTAATCCGATCATATAAGTGTTCAAGAAGAGCAGCAAGACGGCTAAACAAGAAGTACAAAAAGGCGCAAGCGTTATTGGTGTATATTACTATATAATATTAAATGAACATCCGTGATGTAAAACGGAAGAATAGAAGTTAGGAAGGAAGATAGATAAACTAAATAAATTTAATAAATAAGTTAAAATAAGTACATTTTAAATTGTAAAATTGAAAATAAAGTTAGTAATACTTAAAATGATATAGTATGGTATAAGGAAAGTATTTCGGAGTAAATGTTTTTTGTTTTGTTGTATACAAATTAAACAAATAAAATTAAACAAATAAAATGAAACAAATTAAGTCGATTTCAAAACAAAGTTAAAAGTATTTAAATTTAGATTATATTAGTACGTAGATTATAAGAAAATTATTTTTCAGAATATTTTTGTTTGTTGGTAAAAAATAAAATAAATTAATTTTAAATGGTATGTTTTGTAAACGAAGTTAGTAGTATTTAAAAGTGTACTTTTAGTAGTGTATAAAAAAAGTATTATTTATGAAATGTTTTGTGTTTTTTTTTTTGTATTTTATTTTAAGTGAAGAATCCGTACGGCATAAGATTCTACCTTAGCAACACATGGATGTATATAAAAGAAATTAAATAAATCAAAGTAAATTATGTTCGAATATCAATTTTAATAGTAGGTTAGTAGTGTTTAAAATGTATAGTTGTATGAGTATAAGGATTAGAAGTATTTGCGAGGTTTGTAAGCCACATTTTTAGCTACTGTCCCAGGCCTAGAAATACACACGTCTTGAAATATTTAAGGCGCACTCATTAGTTGCAGATAATTCGCATAAATTTGTGAAATCGGCTTATGATTTGCGTTCAATGAACGAATGTTTATGTTACTAATCTAGTCCTGTTTGACAAACAATGCGGCAATATTTATTCTATTGGCGTAGAATAACACAGCCATGGGTTTGTTTCCGAGACAAAACAGCGTCGGGGCGAACGCATAAACCACACGCGCACATAATGCCCAACTGGACCAGACTAGGATCGGACTGGATTAACCTTAATCCGCTGTTTACGCATTGTGCTAAGCGCAGTACGTGGCTTAATGTGGCGTCAGAGAGACTGTGCACTGGTTTTCGATTTACTTAATAAATATAAATAAATGTTTGAAACAAGTGACAAGCAAACGGCTCGACAACATAAGTTGTCAGTATTTTTGTTATAAACAAATTTAAATCACGTATTATAAAAGCAATATTTAAAAAATTGAGCTTGCGCGGCTGATAATTTGAAGCGATCTGGCAGCTCTAGTGCTACTAACAGAGTTGCTTTGAACTGCGCAGCGACATCTAGCGGAAATTGCATGCGCTCAACGCAAGGCTTATCGATAGCAACCCTAGTTTCTTTCTTTTCGATACATCCGCATAAAAGTGACAAGGTGAGCGAATTTTGTGCCTAAATAAATGCAAATATTAAAGAATTTATGGCCTAAAATATGTCGGAAATAACGCCAAAGGCGCAATAAGTATTGTGGGCGTTAAATGCCATCAAATGCGTCGCGTTTCGGTGTGAATATATCGACGCCGTACTACACGTGTTTGCTGGCAAGCGCCAGGCTGTGAATGGCAATTAAATTGTGAGTTTTCCCATTTTCAGAGCACATCAATATGCAGCTTTTCGTACGTGGCTTGGAAACAATTCAGGCTTTGGAGGTGTCCCAGGATGCCACCATCGCTGGTGTTAAGGTGAGTCCGCAAAACACGACAACAACAATGCCTTCCCCCTAACCTCAAAATGTTTTTTCTCCCTCCCCCCGGTCATCCAACCCCCCCGTTAGAACCAACTGGCTCAGCTCCATGGCTTCGATGCCGAGGAGTTCACTCTGAACTGCGAGGGAGCTGCGCTGACCAACGAGACCCCCGTCACCGCCCTGAGCTCCTTTGAGCTGGACTTCAGCATCCCCCTGATCGGTGGTAAGGTGCACGGCTCCTTGGCGCGTGCCGGCAAGGTCAAGGGTCAGACGCCCAAGGTTGAGAAGCAGGAAAAGAAGAAGAAGAAGACGGGACGTGCCAAGCGTAGGATCCAGTACAACCGCCGCTTCGTCAACATTGTCCAAGGCTTCGGCCGTCGTCGTGGCCCCAACGCCAACTCGACCTAAGATGTAACTTTCGGAATTTTGGGAGAGATACGTATGAACAGACGCCGAGCTAATATTTTATTGCAACATAATAATGTTCATGCTATAGTAATTTGCAACAATTAAACACAACTTATACCACACCCAAGTCAAGTTGTACAATCCGACGCTCCTCGTGTGTTTCTCAATTGGTAAAGGCGATGCTCTTGCGCTCCCGACTCAACACAATTAGCCGGTGGTACCAGAACTCGAGGCAGGTGACAATCAGCGCCACAGCCATGCCCAGCAGCAGCACCATGAAACAGCCCTGCATGTCGTCCATGTTCACCTTGTGGTTCGTTATCTGGCGCTGCACGTTCCTCACGTTGCACTTGTCCATTGAGGGCAGGTTGATTCGGTGCCAACGTTCGATGAAGCCCATGCGGAACAGCCGATCTATATGCTGGTTAATCAGATGCAGGTAGGCGCTGCCCGTCGGTATTATCAGGCCAATCTGCTCGTCCACAAAATCCTCCTTGCCCAGCGCAAATCTGCACTCCTTGTCCGCCTCAAAGTGCTGTTGCACAATCAGCTGCAGATTGATGCGCCAGTCGATGTTGATGCGCTCTCCAGTCTTAACCGCTGCCACATTCTCGGCCTGGCTGCTGTTGTAGATCGAGGCGCGTTCAATGAAACGTTTGAACTCGTCACGGGTTGACGTTTCCACATACTTCTCAAAGAAGGTGCCATTCCGGAGGCCATATTGCCGGATTTCCTTGTGGCTAAACAGTTGTCTCAGGTAATCAATGCCCGGCTGGAACTTGGGAAACGTGAGAAAAGCCACAAGATTGCCGCAGTAGGTGGTCACCAGCACAATTACCACGAGCCACCAGAAGCCAACCACCATTCGGCCGCTGTCCGCTCGCGGTAGATACATACCACCTGTAGAAATTTTGGTGTTTAATAAGAAAAACCAGAAAGCAGATCAGTCGGAAGTAACCGACAGTAGGATACCCTGTGCTTTGTGAGGGAATGTATGAGCTGCCATCACGAGAGAGAGAGCAAGTGCGAGCAGATAGCGTAGGCATAGGGAGAGAGAAAGAGAGAGCGCCGCAGCCGCCGGCGGGCGACTTTTTCGCTTACCAAAGAAGCGAATTGGTAAGTGGCTTTCTTTTTGGTGGGAACTGATAAAGAGAGCTACAGCGCAGCAAGCACTATAAATACTGCTGCTGCAGTGCTAATAATCACAGTGTATTGTCTGCAGTTATGTGATTTAGACGTGTGGTGGGTGCTTAAGTAGCAAGTGCGCTTATTATAATAAATATTAGTAGCCCTATGCCGGCAGCCGGCAGTTTGTGCAGATTTGCCATGGTGTGGACAATTGTGGCAACAACGCGGATGAGTCTATTGGCGTCTATTCAACTGCTCTGGAGTTTTATGTGAGCAAACCCGTCATCTATGAACCTCCTGATCGTTCGTGCGGTATGAGCAATAAGTGTATTACGGCAGCTCTCGCTGCCCAACTCGTGCTGGCCGGACAGACGGACATGGCATCGAGTCAGCTCGTCGTCCTGATCAAGAATATAATATATGCAGTCTGCCACGCCTCCTGCTGGGTGTTACCCACATTTCATACATATTGTACATAATAGACCCTTTTGTACTTTTTCCAAGAACAGATTCTAATAACCGGATGTGGATTAGATGAAACGGAACGCACCTTGCTGCAGCAGTGCTCCGTAAATGTACCAGAAACAGTTGTTAACTGTGGACAAGCCTTTGATTTGCAGCTCCTGCAGGGGCACGAGGCGATTGACAACGTACAGCATCGGCGCCGTCAGCAGCACAATTCCCGCCAAGCAAGCCCAAGTCTCCATGGTAAATGGAGCGGTAAACAGATATATGCGGCTGACCTCATCCGGTTGACGTAGGATGAATGTATACTTCTGGATACTTATGGGTTGCGTGTAGTTGAACGGTTTCTTGTGCGCCTCATCAATGGTGGCTGCCACAGCAGCCAGAAAGTAATTGTTGTCTTGCATCAGCTCCACCACCCGATATGGAATACGATAGGTCATGGATCCCATTAGTTCATCCTGCAGAAATAAATCAGGTTAATTTTCCGGAGCATGCAAATTAACTGTGTTATGGCTTACGCTATCGTTTTGGCTCTGACTCAGGTAATTTTCATACTCCGGTGAATTGGCCTCATGTAGGTGATAGCTGAAGTTCAAGGCGCGACCGAGTTCCTTGATTATTTCCATAACGATGCCTTTGTGTTCGACGATAACGCCGCGACTGTCCTTGGTTAGAATTTGCCATGGCGGATTCTACGAGATATTTGAACCAATATATAACAATTATATTCCTGATTCAAAGACTCACGTGCACGGTGACAATGTCCATGGTGATATTACGAAAATGATGCTCAATGTGCGGAAAGGTCAGTTCTTGGCATACGAACCCCAGCAGTGGGCTCCAATAGCCAATATTGATAAACTCAAAATTTCGGTTCTTGGCATCGCGTGTGGGCGCTACGGCAATACAATTTGGTGGTTATTCAACCGGAATAATGTTAGTAGACAAACCTGTTCGATATTTGCGATTTTCCTGACTTTTGCCCCATGTAATCGCTGTCTCAAATCGCCATCTAGCACAGCTGGCGCATTTACTGTTGGCCTTCAGATAATCCTAGAAAGTACCATGGATCTAATTACCTAAAACTAAGATACGTTGAGGAAGAGGGTTTACCATCATTAACTGCAGCATTTCGTCCTGCTTCTCCTGCTTAGTGAAACGTATTGACTCCCATTCCTCATCGGATATTTCGCCGTAGATTGATTGTTCTTCGAGTATCATGCGAGACAGCGAGGTGACGAGAGCCATGGATACCTCAGTTATGGTACAGTTTAGCGTGTCCACACAAATGGGTTGAGTCTCATTTAGAGCGAATGCTATATTGGCACCTTCATCCAGATTGATTGTCACGGTGTTGGCATCAAAATCACGGCGTACCTCATCGAGCACAAAGAACATCCATTGATTGTTCACATGAAACATGTTGAGGGTCTCGGCTATCTCAATGATATCCTCATGGAACTTCGAAATGACCAGAAACTGTTGGCGCTTCAGCTCGTGTTTAATTGGCGCAAACTGGGCCAAGGCCTGGCGCAAGGCAAACCGTTTCTTTTGGCCACGTAGGGTTTCATCAATCTTGTAGAGAATCACCGAAATGGGCGGTATATGATTCGTCGTGCTCTCATGCACTATCGACTTGACCAACATGGGATTATTCTCCACTAAGGTAGGAAATGTATTGATTAACTTTTATTGTTTATGGTTATACCTGGAATACCCACATATGATCTTATCCACAAAACAGACTACCGCTTTCCACTTAAAAATTCCCTGTACCTTAGCATCAAGTACTATCTGTGGAAACTCATCGCCATGATCCACCATAGGTATCTTATAAGAGACAATTTTATTGGGTTTTTGTGTATCTTAGTTAGCAAAGAATATTTGTTTACCATCAGCGCACGATTTAGTGGTAGCCGTGGACAATCTGAGTCCGTAATGGCAATCAGCAGAACTGATGTTGCCTGCGTGGTCTTATAAAAATTCCAAGTGTTCTCGCAATCCGCTACGGTTATAGCTGCCAAGAAATCTAGCAAATGCAACTGTGACTCTGTCTAATAAATACATTACATAAATGCAGATTTACCCTTTTTGATTTTGATTGAATTCCAAGTGAAATAGCGCACATTAATGCCGCCAACCTTCATATGCTCGCGTATGGTATCACTCAAGATCTTCTCGAAATGTGCCATAATGTTCTGCCGATGTGTGAGCATATATTCGGAATCGACCACCACGGCTGCAATAAGCCGAATATAGAGACCCTAACATGATAGATATTGATAGATATTGTTCACTCACCTAATGATGCATTGGCACTGAGAAACGAGGAGAAGTCATTGGCCATAACGACAACCGGAGCGTAAAACTGCAGTCCGCAAAGGACGGATACCAAGGATAGACCTGTTATCCTCATGATGACGAGTGAAAGACGACTGAAAAGTGAAAGCTAGTCAGACTTACGAGCTTGCCTTTGTTTCTCTCTTTGGATACCCCCGCAAAGAACATAAGCCCAATTAAATTCCTAGCTGAGCGTATGGCATCGCATGGCCTATGAAATATTCAAGGGCCGGCGAATGCAAGAACTTGGGTTACTTACTGATTGACAGTTTGCGGTTAGGCGTCGACAGCGTCGATAGCTATATCCCACATCCAGGCTTATGAATGTCAGACATGTCAGCAAATTGTTGCAGGTGTTCACTCATGGATCATCCCTTGGTCTCGAATCATATTGTTTCTTGTGTTAACTTCGTTTATTTAGTTATGTTTTATGGAATTGTTTATGAAAATTGCGTGTTGGGTAATTACATTTTACAGTCTTAAAGCTAGGGAAGGGACGAAACAAAACATAGGATAATTCACTTAGGTGTAGGACTTAGCTATTTAACTATTTAACTTAGATCTATGGGAATGCTAGGATTTATAAATATTTGTATATATACGGTTAGTTAAGGATCGTTTAGTTATGCTTGTATCTATAATTTAACTACGCTTAGACTAAAGTACATTTCCAAAAATTCCTCTTTCATAATACTTATAAATGCTTGCGATTTTGATTGTTATCCCATACATGTCTCGTAATTCTATCGGTAATAATGCAATTAATAAAGTTGATTTCTCATCCGTATGATATCATATGAATATATTTGTATATATGCCTGCAAGTATATAATAGGTTGGCTTTTTCCTGTTTGTATATAAATTTCGAGACTATCGTGACTAGTCTTCAAATGTTTTTATTGAACCGTATATTATGTAGTGCGATTTTTTATTGGTGGCGCTTCTCACTTGCTCCGTGTATCTTTGTTCAGTTATTAGGTTTTTGTCCAAAGCGCTCCGCTTACAAATTTGTGGAGTTGCAGTATGCCAGAATATTTGATACTACAGATCGGGATTGAATGCATGCATATGCTTTTAAACCCATTCGTCCTGGGTTTACATTTTTCCTCATTCATTCAGTATTGCACTTAGACGCTCCTCGACGGCGACTTTACGGGATTTCCACACAAACTCGCACACGGCTATGACGCATGCCACGCCCATGCCGCCCATCAGCACCACAAACACGCCGCCCACATTGGCCAGTCCGAGCTCATTGGCCGCCGATGATGACTTGGATGTTTCCACACGACACTTGCCCCCGCCGCGCTTCTCCTTCCACCATTTGGTTTTCAGTATATGCAGCTTGCCCTCCTCCTGCAATTTGAGTATGACGCTGTTGATGGCGGTGCGATACGGCGAATCTGGCAAACAATTATAGGTATTATGCATTCAAAAATCACTGTCATTAATTGAACTTACTTGGAGGCGTGGCAATGCCATAGCTTTTGGTGTCCAGCATGCCGCCCACCTGCGTCAGCTCACAGTTGCGTTCCGTAACGTATTCAATGCTCGTGGACTCCATTAGAAATGCATAGGAGCCTTTGCCCTTGGCCACGCGCTCAACGCCTTCTCCATTGCTGGACGTAAACACGGAAGGTCGTGCCGACTCCATGAAGGACCACATGCGCTGATACGTCGAGATTTTCGATTCCTAAAATAACAAAAACAAGCTGAAATGTATCTTTTCATATTGCCATTTATATGATGGTCATACGTACTCTGAAGAATGCGGCTGTGCTGCCACCTTTTAAGGCACCGTATTTGATTCGCGTCTGCTTGGCCAAATCCTCTGCACTCTCGATGGGCGAGTCCATGCGTTCCACGGTCAAAAAGGCAGCCAAATTGGCCGTGTACGAGGAGATCATAATCAAGGTGAAGAACCACCAAATGCCAGCCACCATACGTGTCGATAATGCTCTATAAATATTACAGAATACTTAAAGTAACAACCGAGCCTATAATTATCCTCGAAGGTGGACATACTTAGGCAGAAAGTCACAGCCTTGCTGCATAAGTGATCCAATGGCAAACCACATGCAATTGAGCAAGGTGAATTGGCTCTCGACCTTCTCGCCATGCGCATCCGTATAGGTGGGCCACTCGTAGGGCGTGAATCTATTTGAAGCATAATTGTCTCATTACTACGGTTACTATTCGTATCGGATTTAATTTGACCTACTTGGCTAATATGAAGAGCAGCACGGAGACACCCAAATAGGCTGTGGCCATGTAGATCCATACATCCAGCGACAGCGGCGACAAGAATGAGAACAGATTCGGAGGCTGTTTAATGGGCTTGCGATATAGTATAGATACACCCAGATTCATGAATGGCGTGGTGAAATCCACAGCCTGTTCGCGCTCGAAGGTAATGGTTAAATCGGCTATGGCTAGATCAGCGCGTTGTTCCAACAGCTCACGTATCATGCCGTTCCACTCGCTGTAAAATAGTATAAAGATTCAACAAAAATGAAAACGTAGCGGATCAGTCGGGGGCAGGGCTAAAGTCGGACAAAACCGATAGCAGCAGACCCTGTATTATGTGTTTTAAGTATTACTTCACAGTAATTTAATGTTTGTGATTTGCTATAGATTGCTTTAACCATCGTATACGTTAAGCGCATGAATGCGAAATTCTTCCCATATTGTAGACGCAAATTGTCTATTACATATCTTCATTTTTTGGTATCCGAATGTAATGCAACTCACAGCTTAGATGGAGGTTGCTAAAAGCTACTTACATGTTAAATGATAATAATTTAAAAGCAACCTACAATGGTTTTTTGCGTTTAGCGTTGGAAGGTATCGAAATCGAAAACAATCTTGGTCTGCTTACTGCAAAGGTAAGGGAGCGTGATCAATATGTGCATACGGACAGACAGACAAGTAGATTCTTTTGTAAATTTTCAAAGTACAGGGTATAAAAACATTAAGAATTATTTGTATTTCCATTTACCCAGTCAGTTTATTCAAGCTGCCATAGCTGCCATCGGGCACCAGTTGTATTTTATAGTTGAAACCCAAAGATCTGGATATCTCGTGTATCAGATCCACGGCATAGCCTTCAAATTGATCGTTGCCCGTCAGCGGCACCGCAGACTCCTTGCGCATGCAATAGGGATTACTCTGCAGAACAGGAAAAACATATTTAATTCTGTAGTTGGATGGCATATTTAGTTCACTTACTAATATGGTAGTAACTACCAACGTTTTGTTCTTCAAATTCGCCTCAATCTCCTGCTGCTTCTGGCTGAAGGTGCGCGTAAAGTTGATACCTTCGGGCAGCGTTGAGTTCCAGGTGCCAATCTTTCGTATACCACCAGGCGTAAGTTCCACAATGTCGAGCATGAAGTCTGTGCGAAAGCCCTGATGATCAAACTTGATGACATTGGTCAGGCCTTTCATTTCCACAATCTTCATGTAGTTGATTAGACTGAAGCCATGCTGCCAGGTGCTCTGGCCATCGCAGCTAATTGGATGTATGTCGATCTGCTGCGATGTGTCCAGATCGTGCAGAGCCTTGGCAAACAGATGCACTGCATCGTACATAAGTGCGGTTTCCGAGCGCACCGTTGTGAGATTAGCCGAACGGAGCATACCCTTCTCATCGATGCTCCACTGACGCACCACATCCGATACGACCTTCTCGTTAATCAGGCGAAATCCGGTGATGTTGGTGCCACCATAACGAAACTCATCCAGATTCACGGTATGCAGATCCAACGAGGTGACCAAGTAGCTGTGGTAATCACTCATCATGCCAATCTGTTGGGCCTGCTTCAGCACCTCGTGCACCCGCTCCGTGGAACAGTCGAGCACAATATGTGCCTCAGCCGAGTTCTTGATCTGCTTCAGCAATGGCCTAGAGTAGGGAGGATGGAGATATCATTTTGTTGTATTTGGGGCATCTGCTGGTGGAGTGCACTTGATGGGATCAGAGTCTTACTTACCGATAATCTCCGGTATCGCTAAGCTGGCGCACTGTGATGGGAAACGGTGTCATGCCGTGGGCCTTGAGCAGCTCCTGCAGTCGCACAATGCCATCGTTATTCTCGTAGATTATGGTAAAAGTTTTCCATCCCCAGTGGCGCACAATATCCACATAAGCCTGAGTTTAAATACAAACATCAACAGCTGAAGTACAGTTGGCATACAGCCATAAATTACCTTTGAGAGCGTATTAGGATGCGGATAAAGATTCACCAGACAACTTTCGCGTCTCAGACGGTAGTCCCAGCGATTCTCCAAATGCGGTATCTAAGCAAGAGTGTATGCAATGGCAGTAAATTGTCAAGGTGCCACTTATCCTTCTTCCACCATCCACCTTCCACCTTGCACCATCTACTTACCTCCATGTTGTCACATATGCTCTGCACATGGCTGGCTGTGTGCGAGGATTGTGGCCCAAAGATTGCAGCCACGCCGATGTTCAGCAAGCCGCAAACTGAAAAGTAAACACAGAAACAAATATTATGTGGCACCATGAGCACTATAAAGTCGCCTGGATTCGCAGTTATTGGCCAACTTTTGCACCAACTGTCGAAGTCTTATACAAGACCCTAAAGAGCGGGCTTTAATCTCGAAATTCATTTTCATTTAATGCGCTTTCTTCTGCTCCCAATCCGTATCTCCTCCGGCTTACCAACCACATGTGCACTATCGAGATTATCTCAGCCCTCAGCTAACGGAATCCCCGGAGAATGGGTCCAAGTAGCGTATGCACTTGGATGCAGGTGCTGTCATGGTAACCGTAATGCTCGTTTCGACTAGTTCGTATATTTCAAATGCACTTCAGCAAGACATAATTTTATTTCGCCTGCTGCCGTTGCCTTTTAGCATCGCATCCTTTGGCTCATCAAATTACTGGGCACGTGTACGAACAGGTGCATTATGTACACTCACCCACCCAACCACACACACACACACACACACACATGCATCACCTTCCACCACCCACCCACATTCCGGTTTGTGGTAAATAAACCACTCGTGTGATTGTGGGTCCTTCCCAGCCTGTTACTGCCGTGCTAAAACGTATTTTACTTTGGCTTTCTGTAATATGCCGCCAGGTATTTGCTCTGCTCGTGCTGATTCGCTCACTACGGGGCCAAAACACTCCTTTAACGAGTTTTGTGTCTCATTTATCACAATCACACTACTTTGGACAGAGCAAACTCACTATATCGAATGATATACATATATCACTCCCATTGCCATTTAGTCTCGACTTACACATACTATATTACGTAGAAATTGCGCGTTTTAAATAACATTATATTTGATTAAATTATAACTGTCATGGCTTCATAACTAGCCTAACCTAACTTGTCGTCCGGATAATGAATATTCTTACATTATTGTTATGTTATGTTTGCTTTTTTTAGCATTGTTAAAGAAATCAAATTTTCCTCTTTAAAATTTTTTTTTTGTTCGGCACGTCGCAATATCCGGTTGAATTGTGAAAAATCTCGTCGTTATAAGCGGTTTATCGCTAAAAGCGGAGACGTTATAAGCGGAGGCCGTTTCATAGTATAAGTTTGTATGGGGACCAACCAAACCATCGAGTTTTCTTCGCAATAACCGGACGGACGCTATAAGCGGCGTCTTTATAACCGGATTCTACTGCATTTATTTTTACTGCGGACTTATACATAATCATTATAATACGATAATATTAAACACATGATATGCATATAAAAATCGTATTATTCGTCAATTAATTTAAAATTCGTTTGAGATTAGAACAAACTTTTATAAAACTTTAAAAAATATTTGGGTCTAAAATTGTTGATGCCTTTAAAAGATAGGTTGTTTATCGATCTGATGTGAAGCAAAAGTTTGCATGATCAAAAGTAGGGTATGGCATGTAACATAGGAATGAGTGACAACTCTGCCAACACAGGCAACAATTACATACACTCAATTAAAGCTGTTAAGAAAACATTACCTAAGAATCGTTTAAGACACACAGAGCTACGTAAGTAAGGAAGCATTTAAAAAAAAAATTTGTTGGTGGGGCAGATCAAACGGACGGGCCCGACTGTACAATATCCTGTACCATATAATTTAAATACGATTTTATAAAATTGATCTGCAAATTAAATACATCTACCTATGGCAAAATAAAAGGCAGTTATAGCTCTTGTAGTTTCCGAAATCTCAGCGTTCATACAAACGGACGGACAGACAGACGGACATGACTATATCGACTCAGCTCGTCATCCTGATGAAGAATATTTATACTTAATGGGGTCTGCCACGCATCCTTCTGCCTGTTACACACATTTTCCCAAAGTTATAAACCCTATTTTGCCCATTTTTCAATGGGTACAGGGTATCAAAAAGTGTACTAAGTTTCAAATTGAATGATTTATTAAACCTTTTGGATGCACTTATTTAGATGTCTAGTGTAGACGCTAGCCAATTGGAGCCTAGTGACGGTGATTTCTAATTAAGCATGAACTTATATTTTGAAGACGCAAAAATGTAACTAACTGAACCTGGGTATTTCAACAATTTTGATGATACATATATAATTGCAGTTTGACGAAGCTATCTTCGAATTCTAATTCTAATTCTATTTAAATAATATTTGCAAGATACATTGAAACTTCTTACCAAAGCCAACAATATTTGGATTATTTTTATTATTATTCATATATTTATGTTTATTACTAGTTTATCAACCGAAATTTCAATTTTGTTGTATTATTTTGCTATATTAAAATAAAATGTTTGGATGCTCGATTATAAAAACTGTTCAAATATTTGCAATGAATTCTGTATTCATCAAATTGAATGCAACTAATTTTGCTTTTCGACAGCATTTATATACATTTATACAAATATAGTATTATCATACGAATAAAAACTAAAATATAGCCCCTGGAGGAACAAAAAATGTGAAGAAGATATTGAAATTGGCAAATAAACAGAAATATAGTAAATGAAACGTGCTGTAGTTAAATGTTGCGAAAGATAACAGCTAGTATTTTTTTAGTGGCCTCAGGTGTACGTATTGATAGGCCCCAACCTGCATTAGCTTACCCCGTTTGCCGGCATGGAAGCTGTCGAATGGCGATATGCGCTCTATTTGGGCCACGAGTTTGGAACGGGGCAAAATTGAGCGGTCGGCATTTATGCGTTCTACCGCCTGGCGGAAGGCGAGTTCCTGATGGTCGTCGGAGGGGTGAAAAAGTCCACCTGCAATGGAGAATCGCAAACAATGTTTTTTTTTTACATACATGTGAAAGCATGGAAATACGAAAGTTCATAATTTGATGGAAATGTGATTGCTCTGACAGAAGGAAAACAAACAAGGCACCAACACAGTGACACAGTGGGGCAATATTTACAAGGATACACACACGCGCGCTTTTGATTATGATGGAGCAAAAAAATCGATACGCGCTGAAGATGATATGAGAGCAAGTGCAAATATCTGTCATTCAATAATATACAATTTGTTTCGACTGGAGCGTAGTGTGTTTGGATCTTTAAGCCTGCGTAACTTACCAATTTTTATTACATCGGGCAGGGCCTGCACAATCGGTCCTACTTGAAACAGCATCAGTAGCAGCAACAGCATTAAGGACATCATCCTATTGCCGATGCTTGGACACATTTTGAGCGATCTTATTCACACTAATGCCACGCTTGGAATACACTTTTCTCTAGCACTTTTCACTTTTCCAATGTGATAGTATTCAGACTTCAGACGCGCGTAGACATTTTATAAATCGGATTTGATTTTCCACTTTGTCCGATTCGCATCACTGTATCGGCCTCCGAGATGAAACATCAACTGAGCACGGCCCGCTGATGCTCGCTCTTTTAAATGTGTTGGCATTGTCCTGTTGCAGTGTTCGGGGCGGGTGGATTCCCAAAAGCCGGGTGCTACATATATACCAGTGTTGACAAATTTTGTTTTTAGGAAAAATCTGTTTTAACGGGTGCTTACGAAAATAAAGCCAAACAAAATCTTGCAAAAAAATTAAAAATGAAAAACTATAAACAGGTCAAACGGGGCTTAAAATTCTTTTTATTTATTTGTCTTAAATCAATGTGACAGCGTGCAATTAATTTTTATTTTAAATACTAGTTTTTTTTTTGCTATTTTATTTTATTTTTTTTATTATTTCAAGCAATTTAAAACACTGATGATATGACATACATATTTATAGTTGTTTGTTAAATTTTGTAATAATTTTATAAATTCTGAGAAAAGGCGAACAAGGCTTTATTATTTATGAAACAAGCCAGAATTCCTGATTACCGCAGTATCGGAATTTTTCTGTTTTTGACGGGAAAAAATCGAAGTTCGCAGCACTGTTCAAACAGCTGCGCAATGGATGCTGCGGCAAGCGATAACTGTTGACTTATCGAAACTTCGCCGGCTAATGGCAATATAATACTAATAACAAAACAATTAAAGTGGTACAATATGTGTGAAATACACTTGATAATATAAATTAAATACATTTTTGAAATTAAAACGAATTTAGCAAAGACAGCACAAATTTAGTGATGACAAAACAGGTTCTTGTGCTAGTATTAAAATACCATCGATGGCTATCGCGGCGAGACAGCTATCGATAGTTTGATTTTGCCAACGATTAGTGGCGCGCGTTGAAGTCAGAAGCGTACAACGCTTGCAGCATTTCTCCATACAGTTTGTCCGCGCATAAAACGAAATTTACAATTATTTTAGCAAATAGTTTTGCCAAGTTTGTGTTGCAAAATGCCGCGTGACGCAGCTGCCAAGCCAAAAGCAGCGCCCGCCAAGAAGGCCAAGAGCAAGCTGTACGCCATGCCGGAGAAGGTGAAGGAGGGAACAATCCTGACCGATTTGGCCAAGGGACAGTGGCGCATTGGGCCTTCCATCGGCGTTGGCGGCTTCGGAGAGATCTACGCCGCATCCCGTAGTGGCGAAAAAAGCAGTGACGCTGTGGTGAAATGCGTAAGTATTGGCAACAAACACAGATATTGGCCAAAAGATGCGAACTTACGCTTTGTTGCTTTAGGAGCCGCATGGCAACGGGCCGCTGTTTGTGGAGATGCACTTTTACTTGCGAAATGCCAAGCTGGACGACATCAAGGCATTCCAGAAGCAGCACGGCCTGAAGGCGTTGGGCATGCCCCACCTACTGGCCCACGGATCGGCGGATATCAATGGCCAGAAGCATCGCTTCATCGTGATGCCCCGCTACGGCAGCGACATATCCAAGTTCTACAAGGAGAACGGCAAGCGTCTGCCGGAGGCGACGGTCTATCGGCTGGCCATACAGATGCTGGATGTGTACCAGTATATACACTCTACCGGCTATGTACATGCCGATCTGAAATCGGCCAATATTCTGCTTGGCCTGGGCAAGGGTGGAGCTGCCCAGGCTTATCTCGTCGATTACGGTCTGGCCTCGCACTACGTCACGGGCGTCTTCAAGCCGGATCCCAAGAAAATGCACAACGGCACCATCGAGTACACCTCCCGCGATGCCCATCAAGGTGTGCCCACACGTCGGGCCGACATGGAGATTCTGGGCTACAATCTGATTGAATGGCTGGGCGTGGAGCTGCCATGGATTACGGAGAAGCTGCTGACGGTGCCGCTGAAAGTGCAAAAGGCCAAGGAGAACTTCATGGACGCTATTGGCACCTCGTTGAAGCGTCTGTTTGCCCAAGGTGTGCCGGCTGCCATTTCCGAATATATGAACTATGTGGCAAAGCTGAAGTACAACGATGCTCCCGACTACGATAAGTGCCGTGGGTTTTTCCTTGCTGCCTTGAAGCAGATGAAAGTGGCAAACAGCGGTGACTTTGACTTCAAGCCGAAACTGAGCAACAATAACAATAATAGTCCGCCGGGTAAGCGGACTGCTCCTGCTGCTGCTCCACGTGGCAGGGGCAAACGAGCCGCAACTCCCGATGCGGACACTTCTGGCGATGATGATGTCATCATGGACACCGATCAAAGCGATGACGAAGATCATGGCAAAAAGTCGCCACGCAGAAAGGTGGCAGCCGTTCAAAAACCCTCGCCCCCTGGTCGGGCCAAAGCCACAAAAGCATCACCAGTCCGTAAACCCGTGGCAAAATCGCCACCGAAAAAGCCAACGACATCAAAGCCATCGCCGCCGAAGCGTGCCAGGCTGGACGCCAATGATACGCCAAGGCAACAGAGTGACAGCGCCAAGTTGAATTTCAGTCCATCGGTTTCTCTGCGGGGTAGAGCTGGCAAGACCGTAATCAACGATGATCTGACGCCACAGCCGCGTTCCAAGAAGACGTACGAGTTCAACTTCGAGCTGGATGTCAGCATGGACGCCAATGTCATTGTCAATGTGAAGCGCAAAAAGAAGGGGCAGAGCGAAACAAAGGCTTCTTCGACCAGTTCCAGAACCCCCTCCGCTCAGAGTTCCCTCACGCCCCAGGCTAATTCGCCGGCAACACGCGTCAACCTGCGCAAGGTCAACAGTGAGAGTGCTACAAGCTCACCCGGATCATCTGGCCGGAGTCCACGCACTCCCGGAGTCACGGTTCGCAAGTACCGTCATTAGACAGGATTCGAAACTTTTTCTCATACAATTCGTAATTTTGCAAATGAAAATAAATTGTTGTAGTACATTTTTTATACATTTCTAGAAAATCCAGGGTAATGTTTTGAAAAGCGAACGTGTTGGAAAACTGATAAAATATCCGTAAAATTACACCATGTGGTTTAAAATAGGTCAAAGGGTATACTAAGTTGTCCAAATGAAAAATGTGTATAGCACCCAGAATAAATCGTGCTATACCCCATAAAGTACAGACGGACATATCTTTATATACTCAGATTACATGAAAGGTTCTAATAAGTTAGTGCAACTGAAAAATCTGTGTAAAAGTGTATATATATTATTGATCAATACGACGAACCGAGTCGATATAGCCATGCCAATGTTTGTTGTCCGTATGAGCACCTAGATCTCTGAAACTAAAAGAGCCAGATAAATAGATTCTCCTATGCTTTACGCTGCTGAAGTGAGTTTTAGAATTTTATACACTTTACCCATTGAAAATTGCAAATTTATTTAGAATGCAAGAAGGATTCGTGGCAGATCCCACAAAGTGATCAGGTCGACGAGGTGAGTCAGTCAGGATAAAGGCGTCGATCTCGGAAACTATAAGAGATCGATCAACCGATTTTGGTAAGTGCATATGGTGCAAAACGTTGAATAACATGCCTAAAATTGAACATATAACATTATTTGGAATATATGTATACCTTCGACCACTATATCTAAAATCGGTTAATAAACACATATTGATGAAACAATATTGCTCTCTGGCAGCGCGGGCACAAAAAATAAGAATTTATCCGATTTTTCCCCTTTCCTATCTAACCATGCACTAACTAATCAGGCAAACCCGACTTTCTTATACCCTGTACCAAAAATTATGATCTATTACTTTTAACCATAGGGCAAAACTGTAAAATATTGAAAACACCAGTCGAGTATCAAGAGCCGTTGCAAGCAGTTCAGCTTATAAAGCCGTTGAGAAACGTTTGGCAAAGCTCAAGTCGATTTGTAGGTCTTGTAATGAAAATAGACCCATTACATTTGTAATGGCTTTCTCGTTTTGTAACTGCAGAGTTCGTTCTACGGTTAGTGCGACACACGGTGTCTTGACCTTGTTCGTTTTACCTCATACAGGGTATAAAAACCAAAGCATTCCCATAGACCTGACAAACTGTAAGCTCCACAGCAGCCGCAATTTACTATAAATGCTACAGACTTGTAATTTGGAATATATGTAGTTTATTATATTCTCCATCGATGGTGTTACGGATAGAGCAAGAAACAGCAAAGATATGCAAGAGGCAATTTACTCGATTGTGTGTGTATTATTGAATTATAGTGTACAGGGTGTTCCACTGTCAGTTACGTCTGACTGGTCCGTCCCGTCCTTACTGGTTGTTACTGTTTGGATCTGCGTTTGCCGCTGCTCTCGTGATGCCTACTTTTGCTGGAGCTGGACTTTGTGCTGGAATTGCCTCGTCGCGAGGATGAAGTGCTGCTGCTGCTGTGCTTCTCCAGCGCGCTGATGGCGCTTAGAGACGGCGCTGAGGACTTGCCGGAACGCTCGTCCTTGTGCGATTTGCCGGATGAGGAGGAGGACGAGGATTTGTGGGCGTGTTTGCTGCTGCTGCTGCTGACGACGTTTGTGGAGCTGCTGGGCTCCGGCTTGTAGAAAGGCGACGATGAGTTCGATGAGTTGGAGGAACGCGAGGAGGCGACGGAAGATTTGGCTTTACTGGTTAGTGGCAACGGATCGTCCGGTATGAGCACAGTGGGCGTGGTTGTGGACACTGCGCTGTTGGCGGTGCTGGCGGCGCCACGGCTGGTGGATGGCTTGTTGCAACAGGTGTCGCATTGCCAATTGTGCTCCTGATCGTCGGCCGCCTCCTCGTTGGTAATGGGCGGCTTGTGGCACTCCTGATGATAAAGCGCTCCACACTTGGAGCACTCGATGAGCCGATTGCTCGCCATAATCACCATCTCCCCGCACACGCAGCAGTTCAGGTCCCCAAAGTCGCCGGTGTCCCCGGTGTTGACCACCCCGCTCATGGTCAACCCCGCCCCGCTCCCATCATCCGAATCCGCAATGGTGTCCGGCGAATCTGACGGCACTTTGTCCGGCGAGTTGGTTAAATTGATTATTTCATCCGTAACCATGGCCTGGGCGGGGGGCTGCGGTGTGGCACGGCCGGGGAAGTTTGACTCGTCTTCCATCATGCGCTGCGTCGTGTTTTTTGAAATCATCTTCTCCGGGCCAAATCGCATTTTGAGCGCCTCATCCAGCAACAGGCGAAGTTCGGCCGCAGAGCTCGGATTGCTCGAATGCAACAGTTTGATGGCTTTCTTCAGCACGGGGTCCACTTCCTGTCCTGCGGCCGCTGCCACAGCAATATTAGCAGCCATTTCAACTCAAAAATGTTTAACTACAAAAAATTACTGCAAATTTTGTAAACAATGCAGAAAACCGTGAGTTGCAGCTGGTGGTGATGTTGGATGATTGCCACTCGAACTTCGAACATGTTGGAAACAAAGACTCGCTCGCCAGTGCTGTCATACTACATATAGTAAAAGCAAACTATAAAAAAATAAAAATACAGATTTTATACATTTAAAAAAATTAAAAAGCAAATGAATTTCACAAGCGTAAACGAAGCTCTTTTAAAGTTCATATTATTGAACGACTGAGTTTAATTTCGATAGCATTGTGCTCTTAATTCAAAAGAAACAAAAAACCAAATAGCTAAAAGTAACAAAAAACCCTAAAAATGGCTAAATTTGTGGCTAATAGCCAGCTCTAATAGTGGTTATGTCTAGCCACAAAGTGGCCAAGGTGGCAGCACTGTCACTCACACGCACGCGAAGCCATAGAGCTCTGCGGGCCGGCACACGAGCTGCAACATGTTCGACACTGTTGCCGCCACAATTTACCAACACTGCTATCGCCGCCCTGGTCAAGCAGCTTTTCTGCTTCTTCAATACTGTTGCTGTTGCTGCTCACCTAGGCGGTTAAAAAAGTTTGTTAATTAATCAATTCGACGGCGATATGAACTGCAGTAATTGCGAGCCTGCAATTGAAAGGTATTTGGGTGAAACAACTGCGATTCACTGTCGAGTGACGAGCGCAGTCTAACGGACGCAGCGCGCTAATCAGATAAGGCCAACGGTCTTTGAAAAATCGAAACGGCAAAAAGTCTAAATAAACAATACAAAAACAATAAACAGTACACAAAAGCAGTTAACAGCCCGATAAGGCCGAAATCAAACTCGAATGAGTTCATGCTAATCTTGAGCAGAAATTGCTTTGTTCAACAGAAAAAACTATATATATATACTATATGCGCGCCTTGCGGTACTTCAATAATGAGTAATATAAATGGCATCAGGATTCGAGGCGCCTCAGCGGCGGCAACGGCGACGGCGATGGCGGCGTCGATGCTGTTTTTGATTTTGCTTGTGCTGCCAGGCAACGTCAGCGCTGCGGATGACGCAAATCAGCTGGTAAGTGTCTGCCGGGAGGGGTGGGGGTGGGAGTCGGGGCATCACAGTTACTTTGTTTGTTTTTGTTACCATGTTTGTACGCCGCTCTGTTAACAGCCAAGTTCTTACTGCGCACTTGTTGCCATGTTAACACGCAAATACAGCAACATTTATGTATGTATTTGGGCCGCTAAATATACGTTTATATGCATGCATATATACATATATGTATTTCACTGTGCCACGGCCTTTGTTGGCTGTTGATATATGTACGCTTATCATAATCAATCAGGCAGATTGCCAAACAACAACACTGCAGATACCAATGTTAGCAGTTTACAGAGCTGTTAGCCATTGCTGTTAGATTTTAGGCACCCGCGTAGCCAGAAGCTAGATTTGAAGTTGCAATTAGCTAAAAAAAGCTAATAACTAAATTTAAATATGTACATAAAACACCAAAATATTGTTTTTTTGCATACATTAATTAATATTATATATTATTAATATATAATATAATATAAAATATATTATTAATATATTTTAGATTAATCTGTTTATCTGAATAAATTAAATATAAATATTTTCTCAATAAATTATAAGAAGTGCAAGAATTTTGCCTTATTTATAAATTTTTTATTATAAATGCATAAAATTATATATTTTAATTTCTAATGGTTAACTATTTGTAATAAGTTTTACCATAGTATGTTCAATATTTCAAGAAAATATGTACATTTGTATATACTATATATAATAATAGGATGAATAAGAAATAATGAGAAGGATTATACTCGTCTCGTAGGCATATCAGTAGGATAAATTCTCTAGTCTTATTTTCGCCCTTGACCCGTGAATTCGTATCGCTCACAGGAGGTTTTGTGCCAGCTGGGTTATAATTAATACTTTATACTACTATATTATAATTTTTAATTTGTTCTCCTATTAAAAATATAGTGTTTTGTAATTCAGGTTTATTTGATTAAGTGGCGGAGTTGAAAACCGTAAAATATTTTTAAACTTTTTAAATTTTTCGTTTCAATGAAGTATAAATAGACAAGTTAAATTAAATTCAGAAATGCTGCAGCGTTGCCAATTTCGCTAGGATTACAATTAATGGAAATCTAGCCATTAATGGTAAAACTAGATTTATCGCTATACGCTATTTGCAAAATGAATAGGGTTTTCCATATTAAAATATCCTAAATCTGTCTTATAATAGGCCAAACTGGCAACACTGCTGTAAGCGCACCTGTTACCTCTGCTGCATTGGCGGTTACTTTTCAAAATTTCTCTCCATCTTTTTGCAGATCTTCTCATCAACAGATTGCACGCTAACAGAGCCGGTTTATGGCCACCAGTTTGACTTCCACGGCCTGCATTCGGACCTGGCGCATGTGGTGAAGAGCGTGAGCAACGATCTGTTTGAGTTTAATGTGTGCAGCAATCTGACGCACACGTGCAACAACGAGAGCAACGTCGCTGCCTGCCTCAAGAAGCAGGGCAAGGAGTATGTGCTGGGTAAGCTTAATTTGATGCCTATGAGCGTAATATTACTAAATACTTTTGTTGTTTTCGTTAGGGCGAAGTCATGAGCTGCACTATCGCAACGGGAAAATGTTTTTCAACTATTTGAGCGGAGCCAAGTGTGAGAATGCAACCGGAGACAATGCCAATTATCAGCTACACATACTGCTGAGCTGTGACTACACCTTGGATGCCCAGCCGCTGCACGTTACCCCCTATGTGTGTATAACCGTTTAATAGATATTTTAGATATATGGACTGTATGCTTTTGTAATTGACAGGCTGATAACGCATGCTCGTTCTACATTAACTACGAGACTCCGCTGGCCTGCCTGCCCGTTCCGGATGCCATGCAATCGAACAGCTGCAGCGTCAGCTATACGAAAACAGGCGCCACCTTCGACCTGTTGCCACTTAGCGATGTTAATTATAGAACCACCGACAGGCATGGCGACTTCTTCATCATAAACGTCTGCAAACCGGTGCTCTATGGGGAAAACGCCATGTGCCCGGCAGGCAGCAGTATTTGTCGCTATTCCCCCAATGCCACAGACCTCAAGAAACGGTTTGTCTTGTTCACGTTGCAGCCACAAGACTCAACCTATTAAATGTTTTTTTTTTCTGCAATTATAGTTTCACCAACTTTGGCAATGCACAGTCGCAACCAATACTCAAAGAGGACCAACTGTTGCTGCGTCATGAATCCTTCACACCCTGCGCGGCCAATGCCAGCGCCAACTACTCTAGTGTTGTCAACTTCTACTGCGACAGGATAATTCGGGTATGATTCAGTTTCAGATTAAATAAACCGTCGCTCTAATAAGGCATTCACTTTACAGAACGCGCATCCGGAGCTCATGGGTCTTGATCAGGATGGTTGCACCTATCAGTTCAGCTTCTTTACGCCGCTGGCCTGCAAAGATCTCAAGCCTTGCACCGCCATCGCTCAGGGCAACGAGCTGTAAGTGCAGCGTGACACCCAAGCTGAACTCTTGTAATCTGTATTAATTGCATTATTGCAGCTTGGATCTGAGTCCACTCAGCAACCATACATCGCACCAGCTGACCAAAGACGGCAAGGACTACACGGTGGCTGTGTGCAAGAGCGCAGGTGCGCCTTGCCAGTCGAATGATGGTAAGCCGTCCAGTTGTCGCCCGTAATATTCATGACGATTTTAAGTGCAGACACCGCACGTAACACGTCACGTGAGCGCTTGACAAATTGCAATTAAAGTTTAAAAAAGCTGACCTGCCGTGGGCATCTGGAATTGCGCGCCAATTTGATGGCGGAGTCCGTTAGTGCATTAACAGATGATTCGTTTAATAGAATTGACTACGGTTCAAGTTCAAGTGCAGTTCAATTAACGATATCTCTGTTTCTTTGCGCGCACTGCTTTCTGTTTGTTTGCATACACGCCCGAGTCACGCTGAGTCATATTTCTGTGATGTGGTCATCGCAAATCTATTTTTACACTTTGCACAATTTATGCGGGCATATGAAACCATTCTTAGAGCTGCCATTGAGAGCGAGCACTCTTCCGCGTGTGATTTTTATACCCTGTACCCATTGAAAAATGGGAAGAACAGGGTTAATAACTTTGTCAGAATGTATGCAGGCAGAGGTTAGGTTAGGCAGGAGGTGCAGGTGCGGGTGCAGGCAGAAGGAGGCGTGGCAGATCCCACGAAGTATATATATTCTTTATCAATATGATGAGCTGAGTCAATTGGGCAATGTCTGTCTGTCTGTCCGTCTGAATAAATGCGTCGATTTCCTAAACTAAAAGAAGCTGTTTTGGTAATTTTTGAAAGGTGTATACCATACGCAGATAAAGTTTATTAAAAATCTTGAATGCCACGCCCCTCCCGCCCACAATGAACATAAATAGAATACATTCAACAATTTAAGAGACACAAATCGAGTTATATAAATTCTGTTTTCAGTAGTTGGTAAGTCTATATCATACGCAGATGAAGTTTATTTTAAATGTTGGCTGCCACGCCCACTTTACGCCCTAATCGATAAAAACCTAATAACAAGCGTAATATGAAGCATAGAAGGTTGTTATTAGAAACATATACTTTCTTTCATTATATTGACCTATCGTGAAAAGAATTATAGAATTAGAATTATTCCACAGTCGGGCCCGTCCGACTGATCTGCCCCGTCCAAATTTTCGCTATTGAGTTTTAATAACCAAAGCCATTTCAGATTCAGCTACAGAATTTTTAATTGTGATAAATAGTTAGCAAACGCTCTTAATAGCTTGAATGTAACACATGCTTAATGTACTTTTTGGATTTACTGATTTATAAGAAGATAACATTTGTTTTTCTACCCTATTGAAAATGGGTTCAATTGGGTATCATAATTTTGTGCATGTAACAGGCAGAATGAGGCGTGGCAGGCTTCACAAAGTATATGTATATGTATTTATGTATATTCTTTATGTATATTCTTGCTCTGGCGATCTATCTGAATGAACGCGTTGATTTAAATGAATATATCGAGCCCTTCCCGCGAAAAAGACGTAACCAACATTTTTTTGGATTTTCGGTTTTTGATGCAATTATGTTCATAATCACCCAACTCATCCACACAAAAAATTTCATAATTTTATCTTGCGTATTTACTGAGATATCAGCCTGTCAATTATATCGCAAGCGCCAGATTTGCTGCGAATTTCAGACGCGTTCTCGCGAAAAAAACGTTCTCCTGTAAAATTTGCTTTTGTTGGTTACTCCATTTTCGCGGGAAGGGCTCGATATGATAAATATGCATGAAACGCAGATCAAGATTATTTTAAATTTAAAATGCCACGACCCCTTTAAGCCCTAATCTATTGAAATTGAAATACAAGCGTAACATTGAACTAACAAAATTGGCATATCGCATATATGAAATTGCGTTAAAAATGATGTAGAAATATGGAGGTATACATATAGTACATAGTATATATTTATATAGTATCGATGTGGAAGATAAGGAAATAATATTGCATACTTTTAATACTTTACTTTATAGCAAAACGATCTTCAAAGTGAACAAAGAAGAAGCATTGCTGCAACCGTTTCGTAGACTGTTGTAAATATTAGTTCAGGGTATTCTACAGTCTGTTGCGTCCGCTTGGTCGGCTAGTTCTTACTAGTTTTTCATCTTTGGCCATTTGCACGTGCCTGGACAAATTCATGAAATATACAACGTTTCAGCACAAAGTAATGCATGTTTTCTCCGGCTCCTGTTCTGCCATAAAACATGCATACTATGTGCCTGCATTTCTACTCCACTGCAGACGCAATTTCACTGGCGTTTCTTTTTTTCTCAGCTTGCTACTGGCAAACTATGAGCGAGAGCAACCCGAGAAGGGGTGCGAGAGCTGAAAAGAAAATCGTGGCTACCGCTGGGCCTAAGCAAATAAATAAGCTCGCTTGCTTTTGGCAACTGACATTGCTATCCGGCCCAGACACCAGCGCTGCGTTCCAGGGGGCACGGGAAGGCGCAACATTTTCCGCGATACTACACGAAAATTTCATTTGTTAAGCAAATAGCAGACACGGTCACGCGAACAGCGCGAATACAAAACAACAGAGAAAGGGGGGTAAATAGGGACAGAGAAGTGGAGGGACGGTGAGAGGGAGAGAGGGTTAGGGAAACAGTTAGAGAGAGAGATCCATGTACAACGCGTGCATTTCTAATGCAACTCTACTATCTGCCGCCCAGCTGACACTGACAGACGCCATATTGGTGAATGTTCATTCTGTTTTTATTGTTTGACCTACACCCTGTAAGTAAAGCAACAGGGTATATTGGCATTTTTATTTATAGCCCAGCAGCGCCAACAGTAATATAGTTGTTGCCATCTCTCTCCAGCACGCATGTAAATGCTTACCAAATAAACCAAACTTTGATGCATCATATCTCTCTTAATTATGGACCCAAGTTGATGAAATTTACGAAAGTGGTAGACTTTGATAAATTCTGAAGGCACCTTTCATATATAGATAGATTCGTGTCTCTTAAATAGGTGCTCATTATGGGTGGAAGGGGCGTGGCATCAAAGACACACAATTTATATTGCATTGTACGCAATTGTAATAGATGACAATTCGATTCTCGATTACAATGCCCCCTACAAGTAATGCAGTTTGTGATAAGAAGTGAGGAAGCAGGTAATCGACTATTCCCATTGTTCAAACAATAGCCGTGAGAAATAAAATAAAGCAATTAATCGCAGTCAACGTAACTTTCTGTACTATTAGAAATTCGTGCTGAGTATTTTATGCTCTTATTACGTTAATAAAACCAGAGTAATGTCCGCTTGGTTGTAAATTCGCTTAATTTATAACGCCGTAAACTCTGATGCTTGGTGTCCGTGAGTCAAATACAATCGACTGCAGCATTCTAACACGATGTTGCACGATGAAGCATTCCATGGCACTGGCCAAACAAAGGAATCAGTTGTTATTTCCACTGCGCGTATTCCACTGCTGTTTTATTGAATTCCACATTTGATAGCATTTTCTGCGCCAGCTCACGTTGTCTCTTTGTTCTTCCGTCCCTTCGTCCTTCCGTCCGTCTGTTGTCCGTGTGTCTCTCTGCCTGCCTGCAAGTTATGGCCAACGGGCCAATGGGCTTAGGGCCGTTCAAACAGCAATAAAATGCTGTTAATTGCTTATGCCACACACGTTTCGCAGTCATTTTATGGCACGAGCGTACTCGTAATTTGCATTTTACATATTTGCATATTTCGCATTTTGCATTTCGTTGCGATGCCAAAAATTCGGTCTATGTTTATTTTGAAATTAGAATTGAACATGATGAACGATGAAACAATCGTATCTATTTCCATATATCGCATTTATGTACATGCACAGATACTGTATGTGGTAGAAACTTTTGTAGGCCAACGGTGCGTATGAATGATATGGGAAAATGAAATGAACAAGAGGAAAATGTGTTATAAAATAACCTGGGAAAGAACACGAAATGCCAGCAGTTGCACGTCAATACCCACTGAAGGCCAACAATAAACTAAGTAAAAATGAAATAGGATTGAAGATTAAATAGTATATTTGCTTTGATGTAAAGAATAACTTATTTAAATAAATGCAAAATGCACTGTGCTTATCGCTATCAATTTGTATATTATTTAAAACTATAACTATATAAACTATATAATCGAACCTTTAGTAATATTTCTAGGCAAATGCTCCCAAAACTTTGTGGCAAAGTAAGCATACCCCTTTTTGGCAAGTGTTTAAGCTGCATAAGCATCGACAGTTCTCTTGAAATAGTTTGTGTATGTGTTTATTTGCCAGTGGCATTTTGGTGCACTTCAGTGTTTATAATTTTCAATTTCTGTTTTTCGTTCTCGTTCCCATTACTCTTGGATGTATGTATGCAGTTGTATATGCTTATGGTTGTCGTTGTTGCTGTTGTTTTTTGGGATTGTCGGGGCAGATTCAATTTAGAGACACGCCCCTTTCCTGACACTTGCCAGCAGCTGTTTTGCGCCAGGATGTGCCAGCCAAGCAGCAACAGCAGGAAGAGCAGCATCCAGAGCAGCATCCAAGGCAGCAGCTACTAAATCGTTTCTATATTTGTTTTTTCTCATTTTCCTTTATTTTTTATTTCATTTTTTGCTTTTACCTTTTTGTTGTAGTTGTTATTGTGGCGCTGGCCAATGTTGGCGCTTTCTTGACTGTTTTCTTATTGAAATTCAATTTGCTAGAGTTTCGCTAGGTTTTTGCTCCTTCTGCTGTGTCAATCTTAATGTATGTGCTATATACTTGTACTGTTTCTTATCAACGCCACAAAATTCTACTTGCTGATCCCTTTGTTGTAGTTAACCCTCTCATGCAATTTCAACGATTTGAGCAATTTATTGTTTTTTTTTTGTGTTGCTTCTTGTGTCCTGTGGCCATACACACTGGTGCTAGACGAATTGAGATTGCATTGAAATTGTGATTGAATTTCTGAGTGTTTTGGGGCATAGTTTTACGGTGTGGCAACAGATCAATCTCCTTGACTAATCTCGGCACGGAAATGATTTTAGCTCCCATAAGGTGCTTGCCCCATCGGATGTTGTAGATAAAAACTTTCTCCATTTTGATGTGGTTTGCACAGCTGAATTGCAATTGCTGCCACAGAAAATACTTGGATGCCTGCAAACTGCTCGAAGTATTGTCACACTGCTACGATGTTCTCGTTTATCAATTTGCTTGACAGTCCATTTCTTTTCAATTCCCCCCCAAAAAGGGGAACGCATTTCCATTGACTTTCTTCTTATACCCTACAGCCACTGTTAAACGATATATACTAGATAGTAGACTGGTTGAAGTTTGTAATTGACAAATATCTCAGTAAATGGAAGACTATAAACTTCCAATATATTACTTATTAGTTTTCATATCTGTTAAAATGAATTTTTGTTTCTTATTTGTTAAAGGGTATCCTCTAGTCGCTTATAGCAATCTTAGTTATTGTGTTCTTGGCAATGGGACAACCGGTGTGCGGACAAATCAAAAAGCCAAACCGTAGTATATGTAGGTATAGCATTCTACAACTGCTATTGCTGCTATTGTGGCATGTGCAATAAAGTACAAAAATTGCCAAATAGAAATAGAGTCATCCCCGCGGGGTAGAGTGTCAGAAACGAGAAATAGGAGACTGAAATTACCATATTCTAGTCAAATCACAATCACAATGCTGTCCACTAGACGACGCTCTTCAATCAAAATCAGGCAAACTGAATGATGTGTTTTCTCATCGCAATAAAATTCGACTGTAGTTATTTTAGACTTTAAACCTTGGAGCTGCAGTATCTTCAACATTTGGTTTTGGTTACGTTCTCTGACAAAATAGTGAAATAGTGTGGACGGTAGAACCTTATAATAATAATTTCTATGTATTTTACTGAAATTAAACTTAAAATTTGTAGTCCATTCAAGAAGTTTGTCTCGAACTGGGTTTGTTTATAGCTATATTGTTAATCTCTTATTTCGGTTCGAGGTTTGGTTCAATGTAACAATTCTCCGCAAATCCTATTTTAAGTTAAAATCTGATTTTCAGCACCGCTTTAAAAATGTGGGGATTTTCTCAATGGATTCAGCCCATGCTGTACCTTTTGTTTGCTACATTTTTCATCTTTCGTATCCAGATTAAAATATAAGTTCAATAATCAGTTTTTACTGTGGCTATGTGACTATGGCTTAAATGAGTTTTTGGCACTAAATTAATATTCTTAGAATGGATGTCCGGTCTTTAAGTAAAACTGTAGTTTACAGCATATTGAACTGTTTTTAAGCTCCGCTCGGCTTACTCAGTCCATCATAGCAACTGTTAAACTCCCAAAAGTACAGCTTGGCGAGAGTCAAAAACAGTTTGAAAAGAGAGCTGTTCGATAGAAATCCAACAAGAGGAACAATTAATTTCGCTTTTCGTACGTCTGATGGACGTAGCGTTCACGGCAATCGCACCATTTGTTTGCCTGACGTTAGGATGGGGACGGTTAACGGGGAGTTTGGCATAGCTTTTGAGAGTTTGACGTAGTATTTGTCACAGCTCGAATGGACATGTGTGTGAGTGTGTGAATATGGACGTAACACTCAGTGGACTTGGCTCCGCTTTTTGTGTGCTTTTTGCAGGCGCCTGCTCCAAACAGGAAAAGCAGACCTCCAGCCTGGGCAACTACAATTCCCATTTGCGTTTCAATCAGAGCGGCACGCCGTATTTGCTGTACGAGGATGGCAGTATATGCGGCAACAGCAGCAGGCGCTGGTCCACAAAAATCGAATTTGTATGTGCGAACAATGCAACTAAGGACTTTGGAAATAGCCCAGCAACAAAACCAAACACAACAACTACAATCGATGCTGTCAAAATAATTGAGGACTCCAATTGCCAGTTGTTAATTCAATACCAAACACCGTATGCCTGCCAGCAGCAGATTAAATGCAAGGCAGCGGTCTTTGTGGACAATTCATCCGATGGCAGCAGCAGCAGCAGCGACATGGTCGATCTGACTCCCCTGATTAACGCCCATGATAACTACGTGGCACGTGTTGAGCTGCCGGACAAAGAGACCCAACAGCTGCCGAAGAACACAAAGGTAAGTTGAGATTGCCAACCCCCCCCCGTAGATGATTTCCCCCAGGTGTGCTACTGTTGCTACTGGCTGGAACTAATTTGACGATGGCCTTTTGTCTATTGCAGTTCTTTCTGAATGTGTGCCGACCATTAGTGCCGAAATACCAATTAGGCTGTGCCGGCGGTTCAGGTGCCTGCATGGCCAAAATGTCGGCAGCTGGTGCACCCGAGGAGGAGCACGTAAGTACCAGCCAAAGCGGCTTAAGCGCTTAAGTCGACAACAGCACGAACTGCATGTATATATGTGCATATATGTTTCTGTGTACGCACTATGGGGAAAAATACCAGATTTTGAGGCTTTAAATAATAACTCGAAAACGAAGCAAAATTTTCAAATTTAGTTTTTTGATTTGAGCTTTGAAGATCAAAATGCATTTATATAAAAAAAATGGGCATGGTACCGCTATTTTTAAGGAGTAAGGACACCAATATCCTGTACTGGCGAATCCTTTTTTAACATAGTTGCGTCAAATACTGTTAGGTATATAGCATACACAAAAATTTTGTATTTCAAATTTTAAGTGCCACGCCTTCTTCCACCTTAAAATCCTGTACAAAGAAATTAAAATGCGATTAGCTCCCATAGTAATAAACATAGAAGTTCAAAATTTTGCATACACATAGCAAAATATAATATAGAAAAGTCGTGTAAATTACAACAATATCGGTTAATTAACAAAGAAGTTAGAGTAAGTTAAAAGGAAAAATACTAGTATTTTTTATATACTAAAGCTTAGTTTTATTTTGTTTTTTGGATATTTATGATCAAATTAATGCGGTTAATTAAGAAGTATACGTGGCATCACCCATTTCCTCAAAAATAATTAAATTATAACATTTGGGCGTGGCCCGCCTATTAGAAACAGATAGCACGTAATATTCATGCAGCAATTCATGTAAAATTAAAAAATAAACAAAATATATACAATAAATGTAATCGCTATAGGTGCATATAGTTGCTTTTATATTGCAATTCAGTATTGCACTCTTTTTTCCATTTTTCGAAGTTGCTAACCTGCATTTTGCGAAAAACTCTGAATATTCAAAAGTGAGGTTGTGTCCTAAAAAATGTAATTGCTCAATATTTGCAGGGTTTTAGCACTTGGAAACTAATGTTATTTATCGAGAATTAAGTACTCTACAATATAAAACACGTTTTATGAATGGAATCGGGTGTAATGTTTTTGTTTACCTCTTTAAACATCAGATTCCATAAAAAATTTCTACAATTTAAATGGCCAACAACAACACATAATTACAATAGCAGCAGGTATTTTTTAAAGGATGTACAATCTCAAACATTTAGTATAAACCATTCTGCTTCCGATACATTTTAAAAAATTGCAAATCTACGCGTTATTTTATGAAAATTTACAATTTTTAAATTGCTCTAAAAATTCAACTTTTGCTCAGCATGTGTTGACAGTTGTCGATAGCCGACTTTAACAGCTGTTAACTTAACAGCGACGCGCTTCGTTAACATTCCTGGTACGTAACATTAAAGTTTAATGTTATTTCAATAGGTCCCGCCAATCAAAAGTTAATTTAGCGAACTTTGAAAAATGAATTAATGCCACAAAATCTAGTATTTTTCCCCATAGTGGTACGTCTCTGTCTGTCTGTCTGTATGTGTGATATTTCCCGTAATTGGCACCAATTTCCCATACACAGCTTCCCATCATCGTCCAATCGTTCATCGTCCGTTGCCCATCTCCCAGTTGAATATTTTTGTAAGTCATACATAAGTTTGATGCTACTAAATGCTTCAATTTTGGCCCCGTTAAGCCATTTGGCCAAATGCCCAAAAATTGTGGCGCCATTCATGCATTAAATATGCAGCAAATCCAATTGCTAAGCTCCACTCAGTACTCTTTACTCTGTATTCTGTGCTGTGGACACTGAACTCCTGAGTGACCAGTGGATTTGGTTACTTCATTAAGCGTGCCACTCGTCTCCATCTGCCGCTGACAACTGAAGTGCCTGTGGGAGAGTCCAAAAGTTGCCTAATACCACAAATTGGTGAAAATGTTATGCATCTGCCAGCATTTGCCAGCTGGGTTTAGGCAGTGTCAGTCTTTGTGCTCTGCTGGCCTGCGCTTAAATACTTAAGCCCACAAAAGTATGCTATGAAATTCGCTTCAGCCATGCCATTTGGCATTTGCTGCTGCAAACATTTTCGGGTTTTTGCTACTGCAAAATGTATGCGATAATTGCAAGCAGAATGCTTCATTTCGTTATCTCATTGCGTTAATAACAATTGCCCAGCGCTTGAAATGGAATTTATTGTCTGTTTAAATCGAAGCATTACCATAAGATCAGATTACTAAAAAACACTTGCCTTAGAAATAATCAGAGCATGGCTAATTAATTTATTCAATGAATTGTGCTAGAAACAATTCTGCTAAATTTGAAATAATTCCATTGAATTATGTTGCAATCAATAGCAATTAGCTAAATCTAAGGGAAATTTTGATTTTGACTTATATTTAATGAATAAAGATAGATTCTTCTATTAAATTTTCCTGCTCTTCTCCGTATACGTATAACTGTGGAAAATTTGATAGCCAAAGGCAAGCCAAAATCTTTCTAATTTTAATTTTTGAATTCTTAAGAACTTGCGACGAGCCTCTTTTCCCGACTGCTTACTGCGAGTTTAAATATGATCTGAATAAGTACATTTTCTCCACAAATATATTCTGCACAGTTTTGTTTCACATTTATATGTTTCTGAGAATCTGCAAAAATAAAATAAACACGCTGTTTGTAATCTAGTATATGTTTAATATGTATGTGCTCTGGCAGTTACTTCAACTATTTTTGCCACCAAAGCTCATTACGTCTTTATAAATCTTCAATTCGACATTGAAAAACTTTTATATAATAATTATATATATGTATCAGAGAGCTGTGGAGTCTGAGAGGTATGCCCCATGGTAATGCCTGAAAAAAAAGAATGCGCGTATGTTTTCTGAGCCGTAGGCAATACGGAGCTCTTGGCCAAGCCAACTTTTATCATATGCCGGTAGCAAAAACATTGTTGAAGTTGTTAAAAAAAAGAAATAATAAGCACGTACGCGTTGATAATGTTTTTGGGGAAAAGGGCATATGGCATGGGGAGATGTTATGCGAGCGAAATGATTGTGAACGTAAAGCAAGACCCCACGAACGTAACGTAACAAGCAACGTAAGAGAAACAGGGGAAAGGTAGCGGAAGGATATGGCAAAATGCGGCTATGGCGTTGACGATGGCGTACAAATGAATGCACATACGCATACACATACACATACAGACATACACTCTCACACAGGCTGATGTATGAATACATGTATATTTATGCATGTGCGTGTGCTTGTATGCATATATAACTGTAAAAACAGCTTTTAGCGGCCAAGCAGAGAGCCCGCGGATGGAGCTCAGCTCCTACCCAAAACTCAATTCATTCCGGCTTGAAGCTCTACGCCGCATGAGGAGGAGCGGAGTGTGCCCCATGCGACGTGCTGTGCAGAACATTTCCGGCTTTGCGGTGCAAGCTGTTGGGGCGTTCTAAGGGATGGCAGCGTATGGAAGGGGTGGTGGTGGGGTTAGACAACGACTGGGGCAAAGTGCCGTCGGCTTTTGTTTGCATGCCGCTGGCCTAGAAATAGCGTAGCCATGGTTATATATTTATACCCTGTACCCATAAAATGGATAAAAACAGGGTTAATAACTTTATGTAAATGTATGTAACAGGAAGAAAATGGCATATATATACATATATGCTTAATCCAAACGATCAAGAAATATCGTTTAGGAAGAACGGATAGATCGCGGAAGCTACAGAAGCTCTATCAGCCAAATTTAGAATGGTGTTAGATTATGTATACCATACGCAGTTTATTTTAAATGTAATATGTTTGAAAGTAATATTAGAATTTGTGATCATGGCCAGTTTACCCTTCAATTTGGGATTAAATGTATAAGTACATTTGCATTTATACTATGAATATATTGTATAACACCTTATGGTATAGGTTACTACAGCCAGTAATAGCAAATTATAAAACTACTATAAAACTACAGCCAGTAATAGCAAACTATAACTTCACACTGATCAAGAGTAGATCGAGATCATTAAAAAACAAAGTCTTTGATAGTTGGCATAAAATTGCTCAGCTTCTTCGTGATCACAATTAATCAAATGTAGGCTGCTTATCTAACTATTAAGTTAAAGCGTTTATTTTCATGCTTTCTACATTGCAAGATATTTTCAAAACTTCTTCACCTATTTTAATTAAATTATTTATTTTAATTAATATTGATTTACTTATTAAAAATGAATACAAATTTTAATAATATTAGTATAACTTATCGAATGCAATATTGTAACCAACCGTCTAGATACATACGAGGGTGGTCCGATAAGTACCTGACCTTCGAAAGAGTTATGGAAATTTTGGAAAACTGGCAATTTATTTTTCAACATAGTCTTCTTTTAGATCGATACACTTGATCTAGTGATGCTCCAATAGGCCTTTGTGACGGCGATGACGTCCTCATTTGACTCAAATTTCGGCCCAGCGAGTGATTTTTTCAAGTTTGAACATAAAAAGAAGTCGCACGGGGCCAAATCTTGAAAATACCGTGGATGGGGCAGTAGTTCGAAGCCAATTTAAAGAGCGTCAAATACTGCTCTGGTGGATGAGCTTGTTGTCTGAAGTGAGCAAATGCGGCAGCCATCGCGCCGAAAACTTTTTCATGCCCAAAATTTTACGCAGTATATGACTTATGCGGTTTTTTGAGATGCCTACTATGTCTGCTATTTCGTCCACCTTTAATTGGCGGTCTGCCAATACGAGATTGTGAGTTTTTCATATGTAATCCTCCGTGGTAGCCGTTTTCAGTGAACCTGGGTGTGGCTCTTCAAAAGCCGACGTGGGACCCCGTTGAAACCGTTAAACTAAGTTTTGATGATCGCCATCGAAGGAGTAGATTCACAGTACACTGCATCCAAGCGCTCTTTGATTTTGCTGCGCGATTTCCCTTTCAAAAACGAGAATCAAATCACCGACCGATCTTGCGCTATTTCCATTTTTCTAAAGTTCGCATAGGCGCTCACTTTCAAACGCGGTCAAAACAAAACTACGAATCCGATTCGACTCAAATTTCGACAGTACCCGTCTAAAAGAATATACTATATGATAGAAAATTTAGTTTGCGGTTGTGGAGTTATTTGGCGTGGAGGCCAGGTACTTGTCGGACTGCCCTCGTACTGTAGCTGTATTCTACAATAAAAGTAGGTGCAGGGTATTCGAATGTCTGTTGTATCCGACTGTGGCCTCTCCGAATTTCATATGTGCTATATTATTTTCTAAAAATTTCTATTGCTTTATTTGCACAAGCATACACTCACACACACAAACAAAGAAATATATATAAATATATATGTGTATATTTGTTGTTGGCTGCTGTTGACATTTGCGCCACGTTTTGCATTTTGAAAATGCTCCGTTTTCAGCGCATTTCGTGTGCGGAAACGGAAATGTGCTGCTAGCTGCTGACGCGCACTTGAACGTGCAGCTCCTTTTTGCTACACACACACACACACACACACATACACACTCTTTCACACTCAGCTGGAGGCGCCCTCTCATTGTCAGTTGTCGAATGTCGAATGCCGAATGCCGTTTGGCTTCTTTCTGATTTGCTTTCGGCATTTGCCAGATATGCAGATATATATGCATATATTTTAATGTGCTGCCAGTTGCATATCCTTAAAGCATATCCTTGACTCGCTGTCACCCATTGGCCCGGCATATTTGATACTTGATTCATGCTTCCACAGCCATCCGATCGAGAGACACAATTCCCAATTCGCGTTTAATCTAGCTGCTTGTCAGGCCGTATCTGCCGTCGCATTTATTTGTCTGCTCATTGCCAACTCGACTGTGGCATGTGCCTCGAATGTCAAATTTTATACACTGCGTAACCTGTGAATGGTGTTCATACTTCAGATTTAGAACTTAAATTCCAGTCAGCATGAAAATTCCTTCAAGTTGCTTAACATTGTTATGCTGTATGATAATTGAGCAAATTATGTAAGCCATTGTTATGAAGAGAGCGACAGAAGTTGGCCGAACTGGGACTGGGACGTCTAGCCATAGACTGGTCTAAGCGTCGCCACAGGATATTTGATGCTAACGTTTTATATCGGTTCAACTGTCACAAGGCAAACGCTGAACTTGCAGAAAGCTTTATTACTTATACAAATGGGTATGCTGAAATTATAGAAAGGAATGCCACGCTTCTAGACAGCACTGATTACTAGTATTAGTATGTTCAATATAATCAACAGTCAACAAAATATAATCGATTATATTGTTTGAAAATAATAAGAAGGATTTTAAAAACTTATCCTTACTCCATAAAGAACTAAAAGTATTGATTTAATGATAGGTATTAAGATTACACTATAGTTACATCAGTTGATATTAAAAATGCTTTGCAGAGTTTTTAGACCCTTTACTTTAAAAAAGTAAAAAGGGTCTATTAACTTAGTGCAAAGAGGAAATGTATGTAACAGGCAGAAGGAGGCGTGGCAGACCCCATAAAGTATATATATTCTTGATCAGGACGACAAGCCGAGTCGATATAGCCATGTCCGTCCGTCTGTCTGTCCGTCTGTCCGTCTGTCCGTCTGTCCGTCTGTCTGTCTGTCTGTATGAACACCTAGATCTCAGCAACTATAAGAGCTAGAGACACCATATTTGGGATTTAGGTTCTCCTAATCAGTAAGCAGCACGAGTTTGTTTTAGATTTTGGATACCTCTTCCCCTTCCCCCGTAAACCGCAAAAAGCTGCTGTAGCCACAGTTTCCAAGCTATTGATTTGTAATTTGGTATTTAACTAGTTTATGACATTCTCTATCGACGCTGTGAATTTTGTTTCGATCGGATAAGAAATAGCGAACATTTGCCACAGACAATTTGCCGCACATGGTAGAGGGGGGGTGGTGTGCCTTGCATACGCGGGTAGCTTAGTATGTGTGCGTCTGATTGACTTTGTCTGTACATATACTCAAAGTAAAGGGTCTCCTACGGTCGGTTACGTCCGACTGTAGCCTCCGTCCCACTGATCTGCCCCGTCCATATATTTGCTTTTTGTTTAATTTTTTTTGTTAATATCCTTAATGTTCCTTAAGTGATATAGTGAATTCCAAAATCTAGACTTTTTAAATCTGTAAAAAATACTTTATTAAATTAACTTCAGATTTGTTAATGTATTCTACATTCTACATATGTCAAATGTAAACTTTTTGTTTCGTTCGTGAAGTTTAGTTTTTTTCTGAAGATTGAATTCACTCGAGCTGAACTACTTAAGTTGGATCAAGTGGCGCTACTAAAAGCATGAGCAAAATATGAGACTTCATCATGAACTTAAATTAATATCTCTTGAACATATACGCTGCTAAATGTAATGATGTTGCTTTCTTCAACTTACAATTAGTGCGTAGATGCGAATCTTTGAAGGAAACACACAATACAGCACATGTCATAGTATTGTTTCATTGTGCTGGGATTTATTTTCTGTTGTTCTTTAGAATGTTTTCTCTTGCTTCTTGTACAACTTATTTATTTGTGTTTGTAAAGAATTACGTTTTTTTAGACCCTGTACTTTGAAAAAGTACAAAAGGGTCTATTAACTTAGTGCAAAGAGGAAATGTGTGTAACACCCAGAAGGAGGCGTGGCAGACCCCACAAAGTATATATATTCTTGATCAGGACGACAAGCCGAGTCGATATAGCCATGTCCGTCTGTCCGTCTGTCCGTCTGTCCGTCTGTCTGTCTGTCTGTCTGTCTGTCTGTCTGTATGAACACCTAGATCTCAGCAACTATAAAAGCTAGAGACACCATATTCGGAATTTAGGTTCCCCTATTCAGTAAGCAGCACGAGTTTGTTTTAGATTTTGGATACCTCCCCCCCTTCCACCGCAAACCGCAAAAAGCTACTGTACCCACAGCTTTAAAGCTATTTAATTGTAATTTGGTATATAACTGGCTTATGACATTATCTATTGATTCTGTGAATTTCGTTATGATCGGATAAGAAACAGCGAAAATATAAAACAGACAATTTGCCGCACTTAGCAGAGGGGGGGTATGTCGCATGCACGCGCATACGTAGCTTGCCTCTATGTGTGTGTGTGTATGTGAAAGTGAGTGAGTGATACGTGTGTGTGTGTGTATTATTACGCGCTGCTCTTTAAATAAGTGAAATGTAATAGTATGATGGAATTTACGCAAATTCTAACTATATTGAATGAACAACTTTTACCGTTTCTTTGAATGCGTATTATACTTATTGAAAATAACTTACTTGAAACATTTATTGCAAACAAGGTGCTCGTAAAGTTAACATATGTTGTGGGTAAATATTAAACCTTTTTTTATTATTTTATTATACCCTGTAATACTGAAATCGGCAGTAGTTTATGTTTTGTTTGCATACCTGCAAGTGCAAGCCATTGATCCCAACCCTTTTATTACCTGCGGAAGTTATCAATGAAATTTTACTACCCACTCAACTTAAAAATTCCATTGTTTAATTGTTTAGTTAGCCCTAAATTTCTTTGATGCGTAATCTATTTAAGGAGCTGCATTTCCTTTGCGCAGATTAGTTGCATTTTAGCAGTGAAAGTGAAAAGTGACATCGTGAGTTTTTTTTAAAATAACGTTCGGGAGTGTTAAATTAATAATTCAAACAACTGTAAGTCTAAATTTTTATCATTTATTAATTATTATCATCATTTTTTGTACTTCATATATTTGGCTAATTAGTATATATTAATATTTTGTGGTTAGTTGCTTTTATTTTTGTTGTTTTTGTTCATATTATTTTTGAGAATTTGAATAGTTAGTATGCCACGCACAAGCAGACAATCGGCATCACAGCGAGCGGTGAATCGCAGGCTAAGAAATAGGGCCAATAGGGAAAATAGTAGCTATATAGAGGCAGAAAACGAGAGAAATGCTAACTCTCAGAGAGATCGTAGGGAAAATGAAGACTATAGGAGAGAAGAACGGAGTATTGATGCAGCTCAGCGCTCATTAAGG